>NIJG01000010.1:1476923-1547059 GCA_002201625.1 Euglossa dilemma
CTAAATTAAACATAAATTACGTCATATCTCATTTTTTTAAAAAAAGGACTTACACCACTTTCTAAATAAACGGTCCATATCATAAATTCATAATCACATTTTTTTGGAAAAGTTTGCCGTAGCGAAAGAGTTAAACACCTTACCTTACGACTTAGGTTGCGATGGTTGGTCGGACACGCGTCCAATCGTTTCAAACAATATCACGTAACTGAGGCTAAAACACCGGCGAGAATTCAGCAGTCTCACCTGTGTTTACGTTCGGCCCTAGCTATAGATCACGCCTCTCGGTTATGATGTTTGGCCCGATTTCCTGTCTCGAGTCTCACGATATTCTAGGTGAAAATTCTCGCATAACATTGTAGGCGAGTCTCGCGACAAAAATTCCTAGCGTGTATACATATGGATCGTGAAATTACGTATCTTAATTTGCGTATTTTAACACCTTGTCTTAGAAACTAATAGTTTCTTCTTAGAAACTATTAGTTTATTTCCTCTTAGAAACTGTTAAGATATCTTGAACTATTTGAAATATTACGCACGATTTGCGGTTTTAATAATCGTGATCCTCGATACGAGTGTGACTTGTAATCAAGGAATCGAATTTTTACAATTAGAAACAAGATCCCAACGATCAGGGATCGGGACGAGAATTTCGGATTCACCGTTCGTCGGAGTTTGGTTATTTACGTTGGACAGCAGGTAACGATTTTTATGCCAGAGGCGTACCGTAAATTGTAAAACTTTCTCCGAGTGCTTCGTGTATTATTAGAAAAGTTTTGTCCGAAGTCTCGTGACGTTTAATTTGCATTTCGCATCCGAGTCGGTGTGCACGCGTATGGTGGAAGTACGTGTTAATAGGAACCGAATTAGAGTTGACCCTTTCTGCGCGATAATGCAGTACCCCGTTGTTCTGCGAGTTAAATCTGGTACTCGGTGCACGCGATAGCCAAAGAATGGACAGCGTCCTCTTTCGCGTTACGGTCAAAGTCCCGGGATTCGCGCAATAACTTACGTTTCAAGCATTTCGAGAACGAATTCGAACGACCAAGTAAGTAAGTTCCGCTAAACGTGTGTTCGATTTAATCTCGGATCCGTGCTCTAAAGTGTATTGCGTTTCAGTGGCTTCTATCTGATCGTTTACAAGAAAGATGTTTCAATTACGAATTTATGGATGTTTGTTCGTTGATCTTTTCGCTTCTTCAATTTTCGTTATCGCGCAATACTCGATCGGGCTATCAAGAATCCGTGTGTTTACAGAACATTCGACAATGTCTTACAAGTTAGATATTGTACGCTATTAGCGTTGTAGGACACTCACGAAAGAAGATGAAATCGAGTATGGATTTATTTTGATCGTTATTCTCGAGGTGCCTCCCACGTCGCGTTTATTTCTATTGTTTGTTTCCAAATATTCCCTGTTACTTCGCACATTCGAATCATCGAAATACGTCCGACCAATTTTAACCTGCTTCACGTGTAAAGGAAGCTAAGAGATTCTACGTATCTCTAAATCCAAACGAAAAGGTTAGATAAGAATATATAATCGGTGAACTAACACGCGTTTTAAACGTCTGATTATTTGCCGGCTTACATACGTATACACTTTTGCAAAATTTACAAAATTCGCGGTTCGAGCGAGATATTTTTCCTTTGTTCGATATTTACCTTCGTTCCATCGCTGCTGACGTTGGTCCGAGAGAAATTCAACTTCTACCATCGCGAACTACCGATCCGTGCGTTCCAATTACCGGTTCCTCTTCGTTAAATTTCTTTCAACGACCCCATTCTCTTTCCGAACAATAGAATCCCCGTCGTCGCGAAGCCGTCGTCAGATGTCCCGACTCGGTCCCCGATCCAACTTCCTGGCTTCACGCTGATACCTACACCCTGCTCGAGCTTCCGAAACGAAATACGCGTCTCCGCGAGCAGGCACCGTATACGAGAGTTTACCCAGCCATTTTCTCGCGTTTCTTATTGCGAGAAAAGAGCGAGAAGAGCTGCTCGAGAACCGGAGCGAAGAAACGCGTGAAATTGAGCCTGGAACGCGATTCGCGTTTTCCATGAAAGGCGCGCCGTGCGTGGAGTAAATGGAGAACGAGCGAATCGTGCTGCAAATTGCAGGTCGCCGGCACGTTTGGAATTTCACGGCGTACAACGGGGTATCGAATCGGTGAAAAACGCTTATTCCAGTGAAATCGGTGTCGCCTATGAGTAATTTATCGCCCGATATCGCGAAGATTCCTCTTACTTCGCGCCGAGATAATTCAACGACGAATTCTTGGACGTGCGTATTTTAGCGCGAAGTAAGATAGATCGGGGCAGAGAATGAAATGGAGAAGCAAATTAGATAGAGAGACTGATTGATTGCAACAAGGGATTCGCTCATAGCGAAGACTCCACGAATGTTTACTTTGCATACGGAAACAGAGCGAAACCGTAGAAGCTGATTGATCGCGGCAAGCGATTCCACGTGAAAAGAATAGTCGAACGTTCGCCTCGCGTTTAAAATACGGTAGAAATGGTGGAAATAAAGGTGAAAGGTTAATTTACCGACTTTAAAGATATTTAGCAGAAAGTTTTTTCATCTTTTCTTCGATCCTGTAAAAAAAATACTTCGAATTTCAACGTGGATAAGAAATCTATCTTTCGCGAGAAATATAAAAATTTGCAAAACGAGAGAACCGGTCTCGATAATTTCGAGATGCACGAATATTTTTTATCGATACTGAAATACAGAACTCTCGTTTGAAGGCCGGAAATAGATAAATTGATTTACGGCTAAGTGGATAAAGGGATAGTTGCAACAAATATTTCTGTGATAACGAAGTATACTAACTTCATACCTGCAGGTGGCATAATGCGATACTACGGATAACAAGTTACAACAAAAGGTTTACATAACTGTCTAAAAAGCCTTCGATTGTTCGTTCCGTTTTCGAAATTAGAACAAAATGACAGAAGTGAACTCCCGCTAGAGATTTATCTCAGACGTAAGACTGAACGACAAGGAACGATAAAAGCTGAATAATCGCAGCGATGCAGATCGCTGAAAAAAACTACTATCTACAACGAGCCAACAACCTAGAAAGAAATCCAAGGAAACAACGACTTTCAAATTTAATCGTGCGAGCAAAGATAAACCCGATCATCGCGCACCATGCGTGTATTAATAGCGAATAATTGAACGACAAAACAAATTCCTTCGAAGACTATTATCTACGACGAACTGATAACCAAAATAAAAAGAAAAAATTGCGAGTATTAGCCAGTAACGACTTTCAAATTTATTCACGTACCTAGAAACGAACCTGATTTACACGCGTTATATCCATAGCAAATAGTTCAACGTAAACTCGAGCAAAACAAATATCATTATCTAGACGAACTGACAATCTAAAGAAGATCCAAGAAAGTCACCTAATAGATCACCTTGTTTGATCATGTTTCACACAGAAAAACAAACTACGCGTGTTACAGGCGTATTCGTGTAACGAATTTCGTTGCGAATTTCAAAAATTTTATCGTCCGACACTCGGTACATCCGCAAACGCGAGAAGGTTAATCAACCGCGTGGTTACTTGCTATAGCCTTCTTTCAGGAAATCCCATCGACGAATACCTAAATCCTATAAGAGAAACAAAATGTCGCAATGCAAATACACGTGGTGGCGTTGTTCTCCGCGCGAATTCGAACAAAGAACGCGATTTACGCGGATCGACGCTCACGTGGACGCGATGATACACGATTGACTCTCCCTCGATCCACGATCTCGCGAACAATGACCATCGGGAACGTGCTCGTGTTTACTTTGCGCGTAACAAAGTCCGTGGGAGCTACGTAGTAATCCTGTAACGCTTATCGTACTCTGTTAGAGGAGGAAAGCTGCGGGGAGAGAAAAGAAGAGGGAACACACGATAAACGCACCGGGCTCGATACTGTTATTACATAATAAGCCTGTCTGTACACCTTTGCTTCGGGATCGTGAAGATTCTTAGCTCTCCCAGCTCTCTGTGTGACCAAAATTTTCCTCGCCGATGAAAAATGAAAATTCTTATTCGTTACTCGCTTTTTACTCCACTGATAAAAATATGAGAATTAGCAACGGATATAAGAAGATCGTTTGGTCCTATGACAAAACGAAAATATTCTTCTCTCGTGAAAGGTGAAAATTATAATTCGTGATTTTATCTCAATAGGAAACATGCGAAATAATAATAGCTATAAAAAGACCATTCGATTTCGGTGCAATGGAATACGACATTAAAGAATGCTAATGGAATATGAGTGAAATTTGCATCGATAGAGAGAGAGAGAGAAAATATTACTGGCATATAATAGAACAGCGATAAGCAAATACAATCAAATTAGGCAAATATAGAGGTAGGGTTACGTAACTTCTAATTTGTAAGCCACGTGGTTTACTCGAGTAATCTAACTTCTTTGTGAAGTATTTAGCCTGTACATATATTAAGATCTAGCATTTGCGTTCATATCGAAGATTAGAATTTAAGATTTCTTCGAAATTCTCTCGTTTCTTCTGTTATTACTGTAAGAATATGAAAAAAAGCGTGTGATTATGACGAAATCCCGAAGATAACTTTTCAGGCTAATCGAGATCAGTAACTTATTTTCAAGTGGACTTATGTGACTTCTCAAAATGGATTTAGAGATTTCTCAAGATAAACTCGATCATCGGCGATACAATTTCTTTTATCACCAGGCTACTAATTGCCCGTATAATAATAGTTCCATCGACGACTTCGATGTATATTTACGTTTATTTTATATTTCGCTATTTACTGCCTATAAAAATAATCTCAAGCTTTGTCGCTGCTATCTCTCTGACGTTACTATTTCATATTTCGAAAGAACAACGTTGTCTAAAATTAACCACCTCGCCTACCGTTCTATTTATTTTCTCCCCAAGTAAGTACGTTTCCCGCGAATCGAATATCACAAATTTTTCCTACCGCTTTTTCGTACGGAGGACGGATATTCCTCGAAAACTGCGACACCTTTGTTCCCGGTATGTCAACGAAAGCACCCACGAGGCACATACTATATAAAGTGCAGCTTGCACTCGAACGATAATTATAGCACACTTTGCAGAAGCGGTGTACCACGATTCGAAAATACCTCGAAGACAATGATCAGGCACGGCGAATGCTTCTCGTTGCGTAGCTTCCTTGGAATTCGCGAACAATTTCTTTCAACCGATCCAATAACCATCGATCAACCTTATCGCGGTCAACGAAGAGACAATGGCAACTCGAACCTTTCATGCGGCAACGTTCGCGGGCATTCGTATAGCGACCGATTCGTTTTAATTAAAATATCATTCCCACCAGGCGTTCTTTATCATCGCGATCGAACGTGAGCAGTAATTAGTCTTCTCGATTGAAAACGCGCGAGAGCGTAATTGCATTTCGCAACTTAAATCGTGGATAAGCGCGATTAATTTCTTTCATCGAAACTGGGTCACGAGGCAGACACTACAGCGTTATTTTAGATATTCGCAGAGAATCGATCGGTATCTGTTTCGATTCACGATCGATTCGAACCTGCAAAGACAATTACGCGATAAATAATTCAGTGGATTTTGAAAAATTTCTCAAATTTCAATCGACGATGAGTACGAAGTTACTTCTAAGCCTAGTAAATTTCATCCGATAGCTGATTTATTGGTCTACTTCGAGGAACCTCAGATAACGTTCTTCAGATAAAGAATCATCCAGCTACTCTGCTACACCAATAACCAATTACATAACGAATCGAACCCTCGTTTCTTCGTTAGACTAATAAACAGAAAGGCAGCACTTGTGGATGTTAAAAAAGAAAAGAAGAAGAACCTTAAAGCGCGAACAATAAAATCTCGCGGATCGATCCTCTTCGTGTATCGAAGATCGTCGAACCAAAAGAGGGGAGAAAAAGCATGGAGGAAGAAAAAAAAAAAAGAACAATCACATCCGCATCGATTTCATTCGCACGCGATCGAGCCCAAGATCGACCGAGCGGAAATCGATTGGCCAGGCACGCAACGTCTCCTGAAAGGAGTGCAACGTTTCCTCTCGCGGCACGAGATGTTGGTTTGTTCGGCTTGGCCGAGGGAGAAATTAAAGCGTGCATAACTGGCGAAAAGGCCAGGTGGACGGTGCAGGTGCAACGATGGAAACGAGCGTTCGGGGTACGTGCACCGATCGCAGATGGCTCATGCCGCCTCGACTACGCGATTCGTTTTTGCTTCTTTAAATTTAGTTTCTGCGTCGCCACCGCTTACGTAATTTCGATACTCCCGGCTGCACGCCGGCGAGCACAGCCTGTCCAGCGGTACACGACCATGCGATGGTGCACCATCGTAAACGGCGGCCATTTGGTCCCGTGACACGACCGGGATAAATTAAAAAGCGAGATGCGTCGGTGCACGAGTCCTCGATGGTTCGAGGCATACACGGAAAGCTCCTTTTATAGAACGCGGGATATTTCTAGCTTGACACACCACTCGAAATAATACCTGCATATCGTTACACCAATCTCGCGTTGCATCGATCGACTCGCGATCGGTGTTTCTTTTCCGAATGACACTTCGATGGAACACACCTGAATCGGATTACGCAGAGCGGACCGGCGAGTTTCGTTCGCAAGGAACAGATGATAATTAGCAGATATACTTAATTATACGCTTGCCGGTGGAAGATTAAATTTGTTCCCGGTATTTTGGTGTCGAGTGCACGCTGCTCGTGCGTGTGATGTAATCGAGTTTTTGAATTTTATCTTCCGGTTTAACGAGTATCAATCGAGCTCGCTTTCGACCAGGCTTCGTTAATTTTGGTGAAACTGCGATTCTTTCCTGGCCGGTTAACACGGTCTGCTACGTCTGAATCGGACGAAATTTCTGAAATCATCACGGAGCCAACGAAGGACACTTCGTTTACTTCTCCGAGGCATTAAAACAATCCTTCTTTATTCGGACCACATACACATCCACAGCTCGGAATCCGCATTATGCAACGCGAGTTGCCGAGTTATGTCGCCTACGAATTTGGTTAACCGATGTCTCTAAATGCGCTTTGCCGGGGGATTAGTAGCCCAGAGGACGGAAAGATTACGTCCCGCGACACATGAACGTGCTCGTAATAAGTATCGTATATTTCTCACTCTTCCATTGCGTAACTTGATTAATTAATTATATTAGCAAATTAAATTACATTAAATTTCCCCGGGGCTCGCGCTCGCTCAAACTCGTTCGCTGTGCCGTGTTCATAAATCGGACGGGTTCGTTCGATTTCAAGAATCGTTATGTTCGCGGATAAAGGGGTAATTTTAACGAGACGATCGGGAGAGCTAGCAGAGCTACGCGCGTTCGCGAGGAAAAGTACGGTTACGTTGGAGGAGGCGAAAAATTCCGCGTTGCTTCATAGAGCGTCGACAGATGTTCCTCGCGCGTTTTCTCACGGTGGAACTCCACCAGCCGTGGAACTTCGCTTTCCGATACCGTTGGCAAACGATTACCGGGAACAATGACGCGTAGCCGCGATAACACGTAATCCATGCTTCGTGACTAATCGTCCTTGCCGAGATCGTCCTCGTTATCTTCGTCATCGCAGATTACGTTTCACACAGAAGGTCCCGCGGTACGGACACCGTGTATAAAAATAAGAATCTCGCACGATTAAATCGTGCATTCCGCGAATGCTGAGCGAAGTCGCTGGAATATGGACGAAAATAAGACGATTTCTATAAGAATAAAGAAAATCCGAACGTGGCTGGTTAAACAATAAAATCGGGAAACGGGAAGCCTCTAATAATTTTTGTAATTCTTAGCCTTACGCAACGTTGCATACCGCGATATTCTGCTAGATGGAGTTAAATTTTAATTACGTGGCTCGGTAATAGATAAATTAGTAAATCACGCAATCACGATAGAGTTCTACGAGTTTCTTGAAATCTCGCGCAATTATTGTCGACGTATTTTTAAATAACACGTCATTTCCGTGATTCTCCAAGACATCGGAAGAATCCTCGGGAATGATTCGAATATATCGTTTTTTCTTCCCGTTTTCCAGGTAATTTAAAAGGTGTGCCATTATTAGAGCATTATTGCGCCGAGCATAATCAACAATTATGTCAAATGCTTCGTTTACCCGCGGTACCTCGTTTAAAAAGGCAACTCTACTCGATGAATCATGGAAATGGTTTTTCTCTCCCCTTTAAGCACCAACGATTACCATAAATTGCTATCGTACGCTATCTCTTTTCCCCTTGACTTGAGAAGTAACATTTAAATACAGTCAATGTTTTGCGCGTTCACCGAAGGTATTTAGTCTTACGAGTATTTCTCCTTTGACTTCTCGTTATCGAAGTCGTGTCGTCCTAATGAAAATTTATCGTTCTGCTTCCTGCCATGGTGACCATAGGCAGCGGAACGAAATTAATTAGAGGATTAATGGAGAAATAATAAATTGCAATTTCTAAGCTTGAACGATGTTCGATTAAACGATCTTCTATAACGGGATCTTTTCATCGGTTACGATTCTCTATACTTAGGAAACGTCGTTGCTCGTGTCAAATAGAAACTACCGTGCAACGAAATCGAATCACCGTGAAAAAAAAAATCGATTCGAAACAATTTCTTCGCAAATATTTGCGTCGAAGAAACTGAAAAGCGACTACCTCTTATTTTTTTGTCGAGATGCAAACATTTGCGAAGTACATACAACAACGTGCCGTGATGAACGAGTCAAGAGCACTTCGTTTTCGGCGCATGTTTTTGCTCGGACGCGTACAATGGATTAACGTTCACTCCAACTCCGAGAAAATGATCCTCGATCTACCGAGATCGACGCATTTAGGATAAATAAATAATACAATTTCCCCGAGTTCTCTAAGATTTCCTATCTCGCGCCGATTTTATCCCAAAATTTCGATATTTCCAACTTCTCAGCGATAATTTATTCACGCGACTCAGCGACAAGAACCTAAGAGTCACGTAACTTTTTTCGGCAGTGTCGACTATCATTTTGAAGAGGTAACAAGAGTACGATTGATAATCGGTTGAATAAAAAGAGCTCGCGGAGGCAGCGCGAAGATAGGAATTCTTATCGCGAATTGCGCGATAATGTTACATAAAAGTTTATATATTGAAAAATTTGGCAAATAAAAAGCTTATATAATTACCCTTACATAACATTATGTATTATCTATTTCGTTTCGTCCGGGAGCGAATGCAAACGGAAACGCAGTGGCTCGATAGACATTAGCTTTATCATGTTCTGTTTGCAATTTAAAACATACATTGTCCCTCAGGTTTCGAATGACTATGCAAGCGTATCGATAAAATTTCACGGGCGAAGAATGATTTTTATTCGATATCGTGCAGCAACTATCCTCGCTCTTAGAAAGCTCAACGCTATAACTGTCAAACTCGACTGATCGATCCCAGACTTCTCATTTTCCCACGTTCATGGACAAATGTACAACTGTTTTCGACGAGATTGATACTGGCTTTCTTACAGATGGATACGTGATTATACATATCTGATTATTTCCGTCATACGACTTCAATTATTATCTATGTACGTTACATTCAGGTACACGTTTCAGATCGATAGTTCTGCTATTAAACGTATCGTCGTTGAATACACACGCGTGCTCTTCGAGAAAAGCGAAGATCCGAAAAATCGTCGAGAAACAGCGCGATATTAAATCGTCTCTTGTTTATGCACGCACGCGTTTCCTGTATTTACGCGGTGCGTAGATGGAAAATAAAACAAGATTACCTCCGCGTTTAACTCCATCCCTCCTTCATATCGCGGTCTAAAAATATCGGTATCCGAGGCATAGGACAGGCAGACGGCGGGATTAGTCTAGGCATAGCCGGTGCACACGAGCGCGTATGCATCTACTCTGGAAAGAATTCGAATGATTCGGATGAAACGGGATGATCTCACGTGCGAGAGAGGATCCCGCGGCACGTGCCGCGTTCGCTTGGAATTAACGCGTACGCGATGCGCTAGATTTTCCGTGGCGAGCCGGTCGTCCGCTCGGCGCAGCTCGGCGCAGCTCGGCGCAGAAAGTCTTTGTGTCCGCGGTACATGCACCGTGTCCCGCCGAACGGCGTTCGGAATAATCTGGCCTCTCGGCACTCCCGACATTCCCTCGCTCTCTCCTTCTCGCTCCCGCGGCCCGTCCCTCTGCGCTTCTCCCTTTCTTCCTCTCTTTCTCCCGAAGCGCGTTATATAAGAACCCCGACTCAGACTGGCCGTGAACTTACCGACGTCGTCGTCGTCTTCGCATTCGAACGCAGCCGTCTCCCTTTCCACGCGCGAGCCCGTTCGGTGCACTCGGCGTGCACCGAAGAGGGAGAAGGAATGCGATCGATTCAGTTATTCTTTCCAGTGGGACCGAGAGAATCGCTTTACCTGCCGGCTGCAGCCGCCGCTTTATCTCGCGGCGCAACCTCACCGAGCCTCCGAGCCGAGTCCAACCGAATATCCCTCTGGGAACGAAGCGGACACGGCTGGGTAGCGAGCGTTACGCGTGTCCATCGGGAGCAGCAAGGATTTCTTTCTCTTTTTTCCTTAATTCTCCAATTTTCCCGAATATCCTTCGAATTCCCGGAAATGTCTCGCTGAGCTTCTATACGACGATATAAAAGAATTTCTTCCTTTGCGTTGCATCGTTCACGAATCGACCATGGCTGGGTAGTCCATTAATTTTCCAAGCTTTCCGTATATCGTTTGAATTCTTGGAAATGTTTTTTTAAGTTTCTACGGACGGTATGAAAGAATTTCTTCCTGCGAGACCATATGGATCACGGGTGGGAAGCGAGAGATAATTTCGTCGATTAGGAGAACCAGGAATTTTCGTCTTTCCGTAATTTTGCGCGTGGATTTGTTTAGAATTGATTCGTGGCGAAAAGTCTGCGATTTGAACCGTGCCTACGTAAATAACATACTATATAGGGTTGTTCAAACTCGTTAAGAACAAACGAGATTCGATATTTAGTCGAATTAGATTTAATTTTTCACCGGCGAAACATTCGAGTCAAGCGACGAATCAAATTCGAGGAAATTCGATCGTCGTTTGGAAACGATCGAAAGAAGACGAAAACAAACCGTCGAAAACATTCCGAGCCGAGTGGATTGTCGCGAGGTCGAGTTTGATTATGGCGTCATGGATTAAAAAATAGAAACGAGTGTACGAGACGACGTTTGGACGTCTGGGAATCTGGACAAAGGAGTCTCTGCTCGAGCTGCAACGAGGTCGTCAACCAGGACTCGAACCGGAGCGATTAAAATCCACCTATGCGAGACGGAGGAACAGGAATCGCATTCACGCCACGAATAACACGTTAATAACGTCCGAACGTTTCTTTCCTCGCATCTTCGCTCCTAACAATAGGAATCTTTTCTACAAAATTTTCTACGAATTTTTTATAATACCGCGTATAAAACCAATCACAAAGTCACTCCAGATATACAGGGTGTATCGTGTAACGCGATTATCGTTGATTATACGATTTATTTTTAATCAGAGAAACGGTAAAGAGATTTAACATAATCCACCGTGCCATTAACGACTGGAAGAATCGAGCTTACGAAACGAAAAGAAGTCGCGTTAGGTGATCCACCCTGTATAATTACACGATACCAAATATTCGGCGATCGCCATATTTTTAGATATCCACTTCGTTCCATACGAGACTCGGTCTATTTCGAGCACAGCGAGTTAAAAATATCGTTCTCGACAACCGGCAATAAGTACCATCTTCGACGCATACTCGAACGTTTAAAATCCCCTGTTTACTATTTTTCCCGGCTCTACGATATCCGTGATCGGCGGTTTTACTCGAGTACTCCTTGGACAAATAAAGCGGACGGATCGAACGGCGGGAGAGTGGGAAAAAAAACACAGAAGATTAATTCGCTGGACGGAATCGACGATGCTAACCCACGAAGCGAGTGAAGACGCGATGCGTCGTTTCGTACGCGGGGCAAAGAGGGCAAGGACGGGCGCGTATGATTTACGGCGTTGTTTATGAAAACGCGAAACGCATTTCCGACGCGAGAAAAAGGAGAAAAGAGAAAATGTTTTCCGTGACCGACGGATAACGCGTCGAACGTTATCCAGAGATTGAGCACGTAGTAAATATTCGCGTGCGGGAACGGAATACCATTGATGAAAGACCGGCTCGCCTCGTCTCGCCTCGCCGCGACTCGCTTCGCCTCGCAAGCATTCGCGGACCGATCGCAGTTCGTTGACAGCGACGATCGTCTCTCGATCTCGCGCCTTTAGTCCCCGCTTTTTCCATCCTCGATCCGTACCGATTTTGATCGGTCGCGTCCCTGTCTGCGGGTATCGCGCTATCTTTGAAATCGGAACGTGCGAATTAATTCGATCTTCTGCGGTTCGTAACGCTATCCGGATTCGCTGTTTCGTAATGATCTTTATGTAACTACTTTGTAATCCCCGGTGAGAATTTAGCAGCACCGGCGAACTTTTCTCGTACGCAAATCGCGCGTTTCTGCGACTCGCGTGTTGCATAAAAAGGAAAACAAAGGACGAGCCGACCCCGACTGCGCGGGGCTAAATCGAGACGCGTCCACTGGCTTATTTCGCGCGTACGCTAGTTTCCGTTCGGTAACGCGGAAAAATTGACGTTTACATCGAGGTAAAAATAATCCATCGTATAAATACCAGGTTCACGGTTATTATCTCGGCAAAGTTTCTACCGGCTCGATAAACAGAACTGATCTACGCGTCTTCGAAACGGGTGGAGATCCGCGAAATTTATCGACCAGATCGAATTTAAAGGAACACCGCGCGTCTACGCGCGACGCGATCGAAGAACCGACGATTTATACGACTCGAAGACGCGCGTTGTTTAACGATAAGCAAAGCCGCCACTGATCTGTAACTAATTCGACAACGAGAGAACAGACGCGTACGTGCGTAACCCCGAAATCGAATACTACGAAGATTTCGATAGTATCTGGTAACGCGAAAGATTAGTTAGACCCTGGGATAATCTTAATTAGCCAGAAAGTACCGCGGACAAGCGGAGAAAGAGGAACGCGCGAGGTATCCGACGTAATTGGAGGAATTTGCAAAGCAACGAAAGGCACGGAAGGAAGAAGCGAAAAGCTGTCACTCACCGAGATGCACCGCGAGGTTGTACCTCTCGAGGGCTTGACCTAGGTGGCCCTCCTTCATCAGAATGTCACCCTCGTGTCTCGCCCTGCTAGCCTCTGCTTCGCGTGGCCACCACTTTTCCACCAGTCTCTGCACCAGCACATTCGTCTCACTCACAGCGACAATCTTTTGCCCGCACACGCGACAGCTCTTGCTCGGTTCCACGCAGTTCTTGCAGTACGTATGTCCGCAGTTCGTGGTCACCGGCTGACAAAGGGTTCCCTCGCAGAGCGAACACGCAAACGAGGTCTCAATCTTCCTCCTGAACCCGGTGGCCGTAGTGGCTGCACCGGACAATTCGTCCAACAACGCGTTCGCCAGGTGCTTCAATCTCTCCGGTGGCACGGAGCCCACCGCTAAACACCTCGAGTAAACACCGATCGACTCCCTGATCCGGCCACACTTGGCCAGGGAATCCCCGTAGCCGACGAGCACCTCGAAGCTCGGAGTTTGCTGCTTCAAGCTACGATCGTACATCTCTACCGCTAGACGATAGTTGCGCGAGGCAAAAGCTTCTTTTGCCAACTCGGTCATATTCGTGACCGCGGGTGAATACCGAAAAACCAACGCGAGAACTCTTTCCACGTCCGAGATCGGTCTGGTTGTTTCGGGGAAACGACGCGCGTCCGCTGTGCCCGGGGAATTACGTGCACGCGTCGATCGCGGGGTAAACTGCACGACGCGATCCGCTGGTCGATAACTCGCAGAGGGCAAGTTTCGCAACAATGCGCATCTTACTTCATCGAGCCACTTCTAGAGATCGTACCAATCCTTCCCGGTTACTCTTCCTCTCTCTCTCTCTGTCTCTGTTTTCGGGGATAAAAACGAGGATCGTATCGATCGGTTGTCCGGAAAACACGTCCCGGTGTACCGGGAGGAAACACTTGACGGAAGGGAATTCTCGGGACGAGCCGAATGTTTATCTCGACAGTGGTATCGAGGCTCTCGGAAGCGCTGGCCCGTTGGATAAGTGGATCGGTCGGTCGGTGGCGCGTTTGACAGCTGGCTGGCTGGCCGGCCACGCGGTAAGAGTATTCACGGCGCACGGCACGCAGAGACGCTACGCACAGCACGACGGCGCACTGACGACTGCTGGCTTGGCTGTCACCGCTCGCTCGAGCCACTGTCAGAAACGTAAACCAACCGGGCAAGCAGCAAGAGGGGTGGCCGGCAGCGGTGGTGCGGTGGTGGCGGCGGCGACGGCGTCGGTGCAACCGTGGTGGCAAGCCAAGCGGCGACGACAGCGCCGCGCCGCGGTACACACACCTTCGACTCTTCGCTGCCTCTACCTCACCAACTGTTTCGTGATAGCACACGGACCGAGCTGTATCACGGGTCTACGTTCTACGTAGGCGTCCGCGTCGGTGTCGAGCCACACCCCCCACTACGCAGCTCAGGCATCATCCTGCCACCACCAAGATCCCCCTTGATCCCTTCGGCTTAACCCCTGCTGCTTCTGCTTCTGGCCTCTTCTTAACCTTATCGGGATGTGCCGTTTGCTTTTTTTAAACTAATACGGGCCTTCCATGTTCCACGAATTTATCCCTTTTTCCCGTTTTATCTCGACTCCTCTGTCTCGTCCCTCGAGACGCAGAGAATATCCTTGGCGCGATCATCCGCGTAAACACAACGATCGAAGAATCTCTCCGTGACCAGGGTCCTCTGGTCGCGTCGCGGCGTCCGAGATTCGTTCATCTCGCGGTCGACATAGTCGCGAAGAGTATCAACAGGCTCCTCTGTGGAGCGCGTCTTCGTGGTACTCGAGCGTATCGAGCGGCGTCCTGTCGCGAGAGCTAGCCGCGCGCTCCGAGGAATGGAAAATCCGTGGAAGAAACTCGTGCAACCGCGACGCGTGAAGCGGGTGGTGGTCCGCGGCAAGGGTGACCACGGGGCAGGGGTGGAGGACCGTTTAACCAGGACACTTGTTGTCTCTCGTCCGTTATCTCGGTGTCTGGATCGTGGTCGGAGCGGAGGACCGGCGAAACGGATTCGCGGAAGGGTGGCACAGAGGCGAGCAGCACACCAGAAGCTTTTGATCGCGGCAAAGTCGCGGAACGCGTCGCGGACGAGGCAGCGGGATGCGCGACCGCGGCGAGCTTACATAAAGAGCGTCGCGTCAGTGCACAAAACGTGGCGGGAGCGAGGCGAGTTTCGATTGGATCAATTATTCCACGGGCGAGCCTCGGCTCTCCGGGCTCTAGGAATCTTACTGAGCATGAGCAGTAACGTTACTTGGTCTACGTCGTGGTATTCCGCTTTACCCGGCACCGAGACCAGACCTGCGTGCGCTGCTCCCCTCGGTGTGTATCGTGCGTGAGTCGGTGTGCACCGGCCAGCCGACCGCTGACTACGCAGACGCGCTATAAACGCACCGCTCTCTTTCTTTCTCTCTCCCATCGGCGCCCGTGCGCGCCTCTGGCCACGTTTGCGCCATGAAACCGATGCACTCGAGACCGCCCGGTCCGCGCGCGTGTCGCACACGGCCCACACCAGCCAGCTCCGCGTATTCGCTCAAGATGCATCCAAACATCCTTTACGCATCCTCCCTTTCCTCTTGTTTCCCTCGCCTTTCCCTCTCCTTTTCCTCTCCTTTCCGTTCCGGCCTATCGATCGCTCGAGTTCAAGCGCGCGATAAATTTCGTGCAACGCGGTTTTTTTCGCGCCAATCGGAAAGATCGATCGATCGCGTTGATGGAACAGAGACGTTGATCGACGTCTGTTACCTTGCCAAATCGTCCCATGAGATACCTTTCGTAACTATCGTACACACGCGTCGCGTCGCCAATTTTCATCGGTATTAACGGTATTTTCGGTTGCGGCGTTTATGGATAGAACGTATCCAATTATCGGGATCGTATCTTGCTCGGTAATCGCCTTACCCGATAGCTCGAGTGCCGTCGATGCATGTTAAATACGCGCGGAGAGAACGCCGAGACGCGTGGAAAAATATTTCTCACCGGTGGTCGATGGTAAATTTCGCGACATGGAATGAATTTGCCGGTCATGTACCGTTGATATTCTTATTTCTGGAACGCGATCATATTCCAACTATTTCTCGCTTACGCGTAACAACGCGAAAATAACGAAGGTCGGTCTGGCCTATAAAATTTCTACGGAAAATTAGTCGCGTGCATTAAGATTCTCGCCGCGACGGAATTATGCAGATATTTATGCGGAATCCCGGCGTAATTGCGCGTAATACGCGAGTGACTCTCTTGTAACGATAAATCGCGCACGCCTACCAATCCGTAGCGTGATTAATCTCTTTATTAATTTCTACGCGTTTTACGCGATCCGTGCTATGCGTGGAAATGAATTTCCTCGATGACCATCTTCCGCGTGGGCAGTTTCTTTCGTTCGCTTCGCGTTTTCCTCGCGACCGGCGGTTCATTGTACGCTTCCACGTACTCCACTGCCAACGATCGAAGATCAGCTTTGAATTCCATTATTTATCGTCGATTGTTCAGCCTGACTCTTTGTCGCGTCGCGAAACAAAAGCGACTGACCGTAGCGTCGTCGAAGTAAACAAACGACTTGCGAAAAACGATATCTGTCATCGATGCGTTTCTTGCCAAATTACGTAACCTTGTTTTCGTCAGTTTTCAGGTTTTTCGAAGAATGACGTTAGAATCGCCGGGACTCGCCTGCAAATAAATATCGCTAATCGCCTGATGCGAACGATAAACTTTTGCGTCGCGTCGCGTTCGTGGAAATTCTGAGATTTGATTGGCTACGCGAAATCCGTTAAATTTCGCGCGATTTCCAGAGGATTTCGAGAAAATTAAGGGACGAGCGATTCGTCGATCGATGATCCTTATCTGTCCAAAGATATAACCCGTAATCGTCTCGCGAATGTTTCGCTTTCGTCGTGCAATTGCGCGGTTTATCACGGAATTTCGCACCTTTTGATTCGTATGCAAACGAAGAACAACGAAAGCGACGCTATCCGTCGTTCAGTCACCTTGGTTGTTGCTTCGCCGAAAAGCCGATACACGTCGACGATAAACGTTTTTAATTTCCATATTTCCTCGAATGGATTTAAGAACGCGTTAATTGACAGCCGTAAACCGCGTAGACTTTATCGGATTCAATTTCAAAGCAGATTATGGCAGTCTCTTCTTCGTTAGCTCGTAAAAAGTGTAATTTCAACGAGACGAGCCCTAACCTTCTACCTCTGTTTGCAATTCAGCGGCACAATTGCGCTTAATGAATCCCGGTCTCCTACGTTACCCACTTTTCCTACGGTCGTAAACACTGCGACGCGAACACGCCAGAACGGAGAAACCCTCAATTTTCTGTCGTAAAAATTCACAACCGTGGCTCGGTAACCCTAATTGACTCCATTTCCTCGCGCCACGCCATTTTTCCCCGACACGCGGATGCGTCAGCGACCGCTTTCGTCGCGTTTGCGGATTAACACGAAACGAACTGCAATCGATCACGATGTAATCGCACGTGAAGTGCTCGATCGAGAAATCTTAATCGTACGCGACGAACTGCGCTACCGACAGCCATGCTGATAATGAATAGAACGGTATCGACGAATGTGCAACAATTATCGACTTCCTTCGTTGCCAAACGAAACGAAACAAAACGAAACTGCATTTACCCGCCGTATTATATTTATTCGGAGTCAGCTATTTCCACCATCGACCACGATTCCGTACCGGTTATTTCGATACGGTGTAATCTAAATTTGAACTTAGTCCAGTTCGCTGATCGATGAAATACGATTATAGAGCTAAACGCGACAATTTCCTATCGAAATTGCCATTGACTCTACGTACCGTCGTTCCACGTAACTCTCCGCGATGACTCGGCAAACGAGGATACGCTTACGAAACCGTAAACGAGCAGGAGAAGCCTCGCTACATTTCCACTCGATCACGCAGAAATCGGTATCGGGCAGCCGAACGGCGACGAAGAAATTCGAAAAACCAAATACTTAATCTCCGCTTGCATATACGCATTTATCTGGCGGCTTACGTAAGGTATTTGTGTCGTATAAAGAGTCACCTTTACCGATCGCAAAACAAATTGTTAATCATCGAAATACGGCGTATCTTGCCGTTACGTAAATGGTTTACGCACAGCAGACACCCGCACACACGTAGCGCAGCGTGGCCGCTTCTTTCGCCGGTGTTCTAGAAGGACGACGAATTTTATTATGCGCCGTGCGACGGTCGACGGACATTGTTGCCAGAAATCCTAGACACCATGTTTGAACCTGGCCACGCGACCCGACAATCCGCCATTACGTCACGCCATCTACGTTGCCCGCTCGCTTTCGCGCGCCGTGATCGCCTTATGACATCGGGATTTCGATGGAAAGACGGAAAATATACCAACCGAATCGTTTCCGTGGAAATTTCCTCGGAGACTAATTTTCCAGAAACCGGTAACGATGCAAGGTGGCTTCTGAAATTACGAATACGCAGGTATTTCGTAGAGGTTCGGATAGAATTTTGAAATCTTCGACACGGTTGCTCAGTGAGGTTCAGCGAGGTTAAAAGGTAGACCTATCGAAAAAATTGATCGAAATTTATCGAGACTAACAGAGTTACGTAACAGGGATGATGTAAGGAGATTTTGAAGATTTTGTCGCGATTATTTTGTCAGACGAAAGGGAAATCATCGTCAATCGTATCGAGGATGGTTGCAAAACGGAATTCGTGCTTTCGACATGCTTTTCGAAATTGTACGACCGATTTAGATCGAAATCTCGGATCACGAATCTTCGTTCCCGCTCCGTAAGCTCGGGCGTATCAACATCCGCAACGATACGGAGGACACTGGTTTTACGAAAAATATTTTCGTCTCGTTCGCGCATCGCACGTTATCCGTACTACTTCGATTAAATTAATCTCGCTCCGAGAAACGTTATCGAAGCGATTTTATTATCTGAAAAAGTTTATATGGAAGAAGTTGCAGTTTATTTTATTACCGGATGTTTACGTTCCGGTCATGTTCCAACTTAGCGACCATTCGTACTCGCAAAACCAATCGGAACGAGTCCGTGAAAAAAGGTAAAATCGGATCTCGTTCGCGAGAACAATTAAAAACAGCGAATTAAGAACGAAATTTCAAAAACTATCCCATTTGAACCTCTGAAAAACGACTAATTACGATAATTAAAAAATTCCGCAAAAAAAAAAAAGGAAAGAAAAAAGTGGAACACGAGACTCGGTTCCTCTTCAAAGCGTCTAATTATTCCCCGCTAAAAAGCTTAACCGCTATAGCCATTAAATTCTCTCTCTCTCTCTCTCTCTTCCTACATGGTCACAATGCACCGAGCCGTTTATCGCGCCTCCTTTCTCTCGAGCTTTAATCGTAAACTCGCGGAAATAACGCGCATCGATCGCGGTATCGATATTTGTTTAATTAGCTGTTGCCCCCTGGACCGAACACTTCCCCCGGTTTTTCCAACGCTCGTCGACCGATCGACCCCTCTGACATAACAGCGCGCGAAACTCTCGGACCAACGTCGTTTCGCGACCCATCGGGAATTTCGCAACCGCGCCTTGCACACGCTCGATCCGCTCGCGATTTATGGAACTGCCGCGCCGAGTCAACCAGATTCGTGGACATTTCGCGGCGGATGAGAGAGTGTCCGTCCAGCGGACGGACTTTCGGAGAGACGAGATTGCGACACTTGGCAAAAATGTGGCTAGAACCGCCTAGCTGGACGGCTATGTTTGGAGCCGTTACATAAAGTCTCCTCCGTCGACCGATCTATCGCGAAGGGACCTTATTAGACGAAGCATGGCAAGCCATCCGCTGTAAAATCGCTGGCTGGCCAGATACGACAGACTCGATCGGGCCGACGACGCGACGCGACGCGTCGTTCGCCATTCGGCTGCCACTACGATTTCCAGGTTAATTTCGCATAGTCGCAAGGTCTAGATCGATTATCTAACGCGAGGTTTTCGTTATCTACCTACTCGAGGAAGGCTCGGTGTTTTTATCTGCAAACATCCTTCGCTAAGTATCACTCGCTTGGCTAATTATATATTCTCGATTCCGTTATAAATGCTCCTTTCGCATAGCAATTTCTGCGAACCGAGTTTTCGCTGCACACGCATGCGTCTCCCCCATTTCAATTTTAGAATAACGTTTCTTTATCAGCGTTATGTGCCATAACAGCGGCTAATGTTGGAGCATTTCCAATTAGCATATAATCAGTTGCGGTTCTATAGACGACGTTTCTCGTATCGACAACAAGCACTGTTATATGAAATCGTGCCGAAAATTCTATCAAAATTCTACTACGAATAAATCAAAACTTAGGAACGTTTTTCCTCGAGTGAGCATCGCGATGCTCGCGGCGCGTTAATCCAGATTCGCTATCGGGAATTCCGTCTGGCGGAAGAGCGAGCGATCGTTGCCGAGGATGCAACGACGATTCTACGTCGAGAAATCCTAATGACGCGGCAAGTTCAACGACTACATAACGCTATCTATCATCGCGTGACGTATCGTTCTGTCTGTCTGTCGAAGCGCGTGCACGAGGAAAAGCGCGGACGGCTCGGCTCGGCTCGGCTGGACTGGACGCCGCCGGGAGAGGGCATCGCGTCTCACGTCGACGCTTAAAAATAAGAACGGTAAACACCGTCCGAGCCTTTATGTAATGAATGAGCGTGAATTAACGAGGCAGCACGAGATCGAGCGCAGCGTCGTCGCGAGTGGCTAGCTTTTAGAAGCAAGTGTCCACNGGCGCAGCGGAGTTTTATTCTCGGCGCGGTAAACAATTCGTTTTGCTGGGAGCACCGATCGACGGTGCGCGCCGACGCTCGTACAATCAGCGCGCAGCTTATGTAATATATTTCAGATAGAATTCGCACCTTACATAATTGCGTCGCCATAGATCGGCCGTGTCAAAAGTTTCGCCCGCGCGGATTTCTCGGCTGAACACGCCTCGCCCGTCGCGACTCGATGCACTCGCACGAAACTCGGCGAGGAATGCTCGATATTTTCGCGAGTGGCTAGCTTTTAGAAGCAAGTGTCCACTAGCCAGTGAAATAGGGGACTCGTGGGGTGAAAGCACGCGATGGCGAGGTAAAAGACGAATAGCAGAGGTGGCTAGATGAATTAGGAGACATAGAGTTGTAGGATAGAGCTGCGAGAGAGGACGAGGGACCCGAGATGCGAATCGGTGAAATAGGAAAACGCGGAAGGGTGAAACGACGAAACGAGGCAACGGAGCGTTAAAGTGGCCGGCGAGTGAAACCATTGTATCGTAGCGAGCTATAAATGTAAAGAAACAAGAAGATCGCGGAATGACGACAGAAGCTGAGGCCGGTGAATGCGTAGAGGCGTAAAAGCGAAGAAACCAAGCATCGACTCGGGAAAATAAGCAGATGAACTATATGTACCGTAGATTCCTTATTTCCGTCACGTTTTTACGCGCTCCTACGTTGAATACCGCTTATTCGATAAGCGATAGAGCTTGGATATCGCGAATACAGATAAACAAAGTGAGCATACGTGACGCGTAACATGCCGCGTGTCATTTAATTCCAAGAAAAGCTTGTTTCCCGTGAAAATTAACGCGATTCGATGCCGTGACGTAACGATAGTTACGTAGACGAAACGCTTTGGTCGGAGACGCAACGTTTCGCTAAGCTTCGCCTCAAGTTTCGAGCAAGCTCGAACGTACCTCTCCTCGCTTTCGCATCACGGTCGGCGATGGTAGCGCGAGCGGGGAACAATAGGACGCGCGTAACGCGTATCGAAACTGCGAAACAATCGCGACGACCAAAGAGGGCAAAGGCGAGATCGGGCGGAAAATGGGAGCTCGGCAACGGCGATTGACTCGGGCTCAAGAAAGCCGAAAAAATGGCGAGATTCGAGGCCAAAAGCGTGTGCAACTTTCGCTCGCCAAGTAATTAATTATCAAGGATGCGAGTCTGTTTACGAAACAGCCAGCTTGTCTAATTATAAATTGCGCTCGGGATGATATTTGCGTAGGATCTTATGCGCCTCTAGAATTTCGACTCGCGATATATCGATCTCCAAGAGAATGCCGTAGAGAGAATGCTTCGAACTCGAAATCGCCGGTAAAAATAGAGCGATCGGTAACCGTGAAAAGCACCGTAGAAGAACGCGTAGCACGCGACATAACGCGAGCGTGAAAAGCGTGCTCGCTCGATTCTTCGAAACGGCAGATAGCAGCGTCGTGCAGCAGAAGCACGCGTGGATGACGATTTCGCGAATAGTCTGTTACGTAAGAGGATCAGCTCTCCTCGACCCGTACACACACCAACCTGTATCGCGTTCGCCATGCCGGTGTCTGCGTGAATAAGCAACGTTGTTTCCCGTGCAACGATTTCTCGAAACGGCGATTAAGCGATCGCGCGTGCAGGCGCGGAGAGACGTTGAGGACTATGCCGCGAGAATCTTCGGCATCGTTCTAAGAACGCGAGCGTAGAATCGATATCGCGTAACGGAGACGAATAGCCGTGTCGTAAATACCGCGCCTCGCGATGCTGTAATTATCTCTGCTAATTGATTCATCGTTATATAATATACGGGTTACCGTTTATACAGATTCGCTTGTATCGGAGCTCGAGATACGCTTTGAAACTAGTACTTTATCGTTCTCGCTTCGAAAATATTTTCGCGACAACACGGATTCCCGCTATATCCGTTCTCGATCAGCCTTCGGCCGTCGCCGTAAATAAATACCCGACTTTCTTTCGGGGAAAACAAGCGAAATCGGAGATTCACGGATGACGGAATAGCCGAGCGAAAGATGGAAGAGGTCGCGGCGTGGATGAAAGATTGGATGATGACTGGATCGAGGGTGGATCGAAGGTAGATCGAGCGGGAAATCGATTGGCCGCGAAACGGTGTGGTTCGCCGAGGCGATAATCGGCGCGGACGGTTCGTCTGGCAGCGAGCTGCGCCGCGGATGCCTCGAATTCCGCGGGCGGTCGCGAGAGAAACGTTAGAAAATTCGCGCTTCCACCGGGTTGAACACGTGCTAGCGTCGCACGCCGATCGTCGGCGCGCCGCGGCGCGCCGCGACGACCACGTGCGCGGCTACGCTCTCAAGACTGTCCTGAACTTTACATAACGCTAAACTTGGCCGCACGCGTGCGCCTCACGCACGTGAGCGAGCCACGTACTTACTTACACGTAACTAGAGACACGATAGGCCGATGTGTGGCCGGCTAGAAGTCGCCGCCCGCCCGTTCGAGCCTCTAGCCCCGAGAATCCGACCACGGTTTATGTAACCGGAGATCGCGTTAAACGGAATCCTCTTTCTTCTCTTCGTTTTCCTTCTCCGTCCTTCCCGTCCTTACCTCTGCCATTCGCGTGCCTTCCTCGTCCACCGTTCACCGTTTTCCATTCCAGTTTCGCCTGTAATGGGAAAACAAAGGTGGAAAGGGAGGTGAACGAAATGGTAGTAGGAGAAACGCAGATCAGACGTTCGGTTTTTGCGTAACGGTCCCACTTTGTGGGGGAGCGAGCCGGAGTATGATGAAACCGAACGAGTAAACGTTGCTGGGATTAGTCAGACTCCCGGTGCCGGTGCTTTAGATTGCCGTTTGACTAGCAGCCGTCGTTAGGTATTTGTCTCTGAACAGATAGCATTAAGAGAGAAAGAGAGAGGTTAATAACGATCGTTTCTAATTTTTCGAGCAAAGGGAAAGGTGAAATAATTTCGCGTAACGGACTCTTTACGTCACCCTCGAGTCCCCGAATCGCTAGGGAAAGATTCGTTCGATATACTCGTCACGAGCGAATATGTAACGTTATGTAAATAACGTTTCCGAAACTTATATCTCTCGTATCTCTTCGAACTCTTAATCCGTCGTTCGTATTCGATTTGCTCGATCGAAACATCGGGATCGTTTTAAATGTTAATCCTCGAGTTACGAATAAGGGATTCAGCCAGGACAAATTGTCCCGGTTTCCTATTTTATCGTACGTCGAAGCCGGGTATCGTTAAGAGGAATCGATTGCGTAACGTTGTCGACCGGTCCAGGATGAAAAATCTATAAATTTTGAGCACGTATGCGGTAGGCCGTGTTTCCAAGAATAGACAAAAAGAAGCCGTACACGCCGTCTGTCAAATATTTCGTAAGAGCAAGGGTTACGTTAATTATAATTGCATTGTAAATATTGATTTCGATATTTAAACATCGATTACGCTTATCGAGACTTATTTGTCAAGAGACGTTTGATATCTGCCGTTTCGCTCCTATCTCATCGACGTTCTACATATCTCTTTCGCGTTCTCCAACCAAAGTTTCACCGTGCTTATCGGTTTCGTGGGCAAGTCTCTGTTCTCTCCTTTATTCCTCATTCTTATCCCGTGTATTACTCTTACGCGAGCAAACTCCCGATAGCGACGGGAGTGAAATAAAAACGATCCGGATGAAAGAAAAGCGAAACTTCGAGATGTCTACCTTTCATTTCCCTCCGCCATCCTCTTTTCCTTTTCCTTTCCCGTATCTCTCCGATCTGCTCTAGAGACGACGAGGTAAAGAAGATGTTTTTCCTCGCGAAAGCAACCTTTACGAATTTCGAGAACTAGTTGACCTTACGTCGACGAACCATCTCCTTCGTTCGCTGTTATTTTTCTTATCGAGTATTCGCTATTTTTCCTCCTCCTTATCGCCTTCTCTCTTCCCAGTTTTCCTAACGATCCGACGACCTGTCTATCGCGACCAAACTATCGATATACCCGTTCGATTCGTACACACACAGGTATCCCGACATCTCGCTGCCTGCCGTGCAAGTTTGATCGTGTGTCATCGCCTCGCGTGTAACAACGCGAGCATTCTCATCGCGGCGTTACGACGTCGCTTTACGGCTTTCGCCGACAACCTGGCTGTTTTTACGATTTTCCACCGAAAATTCTGCGAAAAGACATTCCCGATTCTCACCGTTTAACATTCGCCGGCCATTCGTGCACGTTTGTTTCGTAGGTTAGACGCATTATTTATGTAATGCCATACATCGTATTGCGAGCGTTACGTAACACGGACGTTACGTAACGTGTTTTCCAAAAGTGAAGAAATAAACTTAGATCACCGTGATTTCAGCAAGAGGACGCTTGAACGCTTTGATCTTCGCTTCTTTCCCTGCTTTCTTGCCCGACGCTCGATTCGCGCAACGATCGCGATTCCCGGTCACGCGTGCCGTCTCTTTCCAGTCGCGCGAGCAACGCAAGCGCGAGTTTCGGTTTCGTTTCAACGAGGTTACCTCCTTTTCGGATATCGATTATTTTCTACCAATGGAAGCACGAACGATCGAACGATAATTGCTTTTAACGACGGAATTATCCACCGGTATAGATAAGAATAATTAAACGGGAATAATGGAAGGAAATAGGTACATACTTATATACGTAATTACGCTTCTACCTCGACGAAGATCGTTTTTCGTTCGTTTTTCGAAAAATGCTACTACTCATTTCGCTAATACGAAAATTTCAACAGTGTCAGCTAATCGTTTCCACTTGCCCGGTAATTTCAGCGTCGATAACGGAGAAGGTTCAGGTGAATTTCCAAAGAGAGAAATTGTCGTTTCGTTCGATCGTTTTAATAATCCGTCGATATTTCCTTCGCTCTCCTTTCGTCGCATTATCCGATATTTCGCCGAGAAATAAAAGGACACCGATACAGAAACCCCAAACTCGAGATAACGTTGCTTTTCCCGCCGCGAGAATATCCTATCCACGTCGATGTTCGAGAAATAAATTACTCGAGCAGAAAAATACGATTGTTCTTCATCTGCCGTTGGTATTTGTTTGAAATATATCCGCGAAAGCTAAACGAAACGGATAATATCGGAGAATAAAATCATTGGAGAAACGTTGCTCTGTATCTTCCTATCTTTTTCGTATCTTTCGAAATCTCGCACGAACGTGGGAAAAGCTGAACGCACGCGTGCGTACTACGTGGCATTATCCTCAGAAGGGGTTAAATCAAGCGAGACAAAAAACGGTCTATTCGAACGGATAAATTATCCAAAGGAACGAGACAAGAAGCATCGATAACGGATTTATGTATCGACGTCGAATTCGCGTAACGATTGGGAACATTGGAGCCGATTACGTAAACGGCGGTCTGCCGGTTTAAGAAATTTTTCTTGCCGTTATCATTTGTACGTGCATAGATGCACGGAGTGAAAAGCAACACAGGGAGAACGATTATTTGCCTGGGTTCGGCGACGTAACAAATAACCTCGTGGCTGCTTGCACAACGGATAGGTGCCTATACCTATCTTCGTAATAATGCAGTTACGAAAATGGAGCGATTACGTCTCCTTAGGCAACACCGACTTCAGCATTAACTCTCGATGCCATGATATTGCGAACGTTCTTTTTTGCTCGGCTCTGTTTGCACTGCCCAGCTACCCGATTTCACGGCAAAATTCAATGATTCGATTGCGTATGCTACCACTCTTTCGCTAGACTTCCTTTTCCTTTGCATTATTTCTATTTTAATTACACCGATCGATCCATTTACTATTCGGCGAAATTGTATTTTCGTTTCGATTATTATATTTCATTGGATAAAACACATTTGCCGGGATAGAAAAGTCTGTAAATCCACAGCGATGAAAGAAATATCGTGTATCTCTCGTAACGTTGATTTCATTTCTAATCCACGGATAGGAGATTGGAATCATCGGAATAAATTTTCATCTGTCGCTACAAGAGTAGATTTAGAAAAGTGTTTAAAGACGTTTCCCGATATTTGGAACGTCTTCCTCGGGAGAGAAATTTAATTGCAGCCAAAGTTCCAGAACCACGAATTTCTCGATCGACTCATTTTCGTAACTTCTCGTCACGATCGCGTGAATTCTGTCTCGGACGGTTTTGAAAGTAGGCGCGATGCAATTGAGTATACGAGGTACGAAATCTCGATAAGAATGACGGGGAACGTAACGATCGAAATGTTTGCCATACGCGGGGACCAAGGCTGAAGCAAAAATCCTAGGTATGCAGGGTTCATGGTTGGGCTATGGATCTCGCTTAAGTTGCTATCGCCGCGATCGGTGAACTTTGCGCAACTTCGATAGGCACACGATACACCATCGACACGACAGAAACGCTTCCTGCTATCTGTGAATAGAACGCGGAGAATTACGTTCGGTGGCTGGAAGTCGACCGCATAGTGTTCGCATTGCCCAGGTATACTGGGTGTATCGCGATTTAATCGTTGCACTCGCCGATTCGACTTTACTTTCCTACCGATCGATTCCGCGAATTTAGACACTTGCATAGATCGGATAGATGGATAGACATCTTTAAGAGATTATTCTCTGAGAAACTATACCAATTACCAGGTCTCACCACGCGGAGGTTGTAAAGTTTCGTGTCTTACAAGAGGGAAGTCCATTCGGTATACTAACAAGATTTGTAAGATTTAATACCGTCGCGACAACATGTTTCGTTCAACAGATTCCAATGTTTTCAAGTTCCTACAAAAATCAGGAATGTATTTTTCATATGCTAATGATCAGACCGATCAGACCTAGTCCACCCCAACATCCGCAAGTACCGCCATGTTTTACACGTGAACCAAGTCATCGAATCGATGAAACACCTGAAATCAACACGAGGATCGCCATCGAAGGGCCCGTGAGATCTGACACCAAGCACGTTATACGTGTTTCCAACTACGGTCCCATATAAATGCTAGTACCAAGGATGACAGATCTTCGTACTGATACCGAATGAGCTACTAGCTAATCGATCACCCTAGAACTCGTCACATGAGAAAATCATCCGTGACTGAAATGGGTGTCGAAGAAGAGTAGTAAGGATGACTTACGAAGCATAGAATTGTCAATAAATGGAACAGGTAATCCAATGATGAGACATAAACAAATTAACAACGAAACATTCGAATAATATTCGAAGTATTCGAAAGCTAAAATAAAAGTAGAAATTGAAGAAAAAGCAGAAATAAAAATCGTTATTAAAAAAAAATTAATGACTTACGAAGCATAGAATTGTCAATAAATGGAACAGGTAATCCAATGATGAGACATAAACTAACAACGAAACATTCGAATAATATTCGAAGTATTCGAAAGCTAACACAAAAGTAGAAATTGAAGAAAAAGCAGAAATAAAAATCGTTATTAAAAAAAAATTATTAATTTAACCCTTTGAACTCAAGAGGCGATCCTCAGTCGCCATTCAATCAGATTCTAAAGATTGATTTTAATTAAAATATAAAATTACAAATTAACTAATGATACTTGGAATATCGAGATAAAATAATTTTACGTTTTAATTTGTATACGATTTCCTATTCACTATTTTCAAAATATCGACGGGTTTATGATCTTTGAATTATTATTTTTCTACAACGGAAAAATCGTCGAGTGCAAAGGGTTAAACGAGTTTAGCGAATTTTCACCGACCACCTTCATCCTCCTCCATCCTCCTTCACCCAGACTAGTAAAAGAAACAGAAACTATATGTGACTTGCCCAAAGTCAAACCGACAAATGACTCTAGCCTGACACGCGCGGTCTTTATATAGCCGGCGATCGGCCGAAGATCGGCGAAATTTTCCGATCTTTCCCGATTCCTTTGATATTTGTTTTTCTGTTATAACAGTCGATAATTCGTCAATTTCTTTCCATTTTTTTACAAATATCTGCTTTGAACTATTTGTTAATAAAAATACTAATTTGTTATTAACAATTCATAAATAATTTATACATCTTTTGCGAATTACAAATAGATAACAAATTTTCGCGATACGTCTCATGTATTAAAGTATATTTATAATCTTTCGCAATCGGAAATACACTTAGGATAGAAAAACTCGAATCAATTAAGGGTCACGAAATAAAAAATAATCACTGATTTCATAAAAAAATAAAAGTAACGCAATCAATTGAATAAAACCGATAAGTCAAATATTTCGCAAACTATCGACACTGTATCTTTGCTGATTTTGCTAATGGTTTCTTTCTGCACTTCTTGGAGAACCGGAATTGTCTAAAATACGCTTTTACAAAAAATGTAGTCAGCTGTATGATTTTGTATAATATTCGCCGGGAAAACAAACTTTCACTCGTATCTGCAATACCATTCTTGATCGCTCATTTAATCACGTCTAATCGAGTATTACGTTCATCTAATTCACATGAAAATTGTAAATCAAAGAGGCAATTACGTCTTACGACATTGATTCTCTCTAACTCGCAAAATTTATCATTATATTTATCACTGTCGGAATAAAGAAACCAATGAAAATGGAAAAATAATTTCCTATCATCTCCCAGTGTCAGTCCATGCGAACGGAATAAACGGAAAGTAATTACCGTATCATTAACTAAAACAAAGAAAACACTCCGACATAATCATCATTAAGAACGACTGATCCAACTTCCCTGGGACTATTACATAATTACGAACTAGCGGACCAGCAATTTTATCAAAATAACATGCAATAATCGTAACTCCCGTCCGACGAATGTATCAACACATCTCACGAACTATCTCTACGATTTTTCCAAAGCTCGGTGATCGAGCACGAGAGAACAGAGTTCAGAAATGAAACGCGACGAAACAAAACTCGGAAATGAAGCATTTGACCCGAAACACGGAGTCATTGACAAGACTCGGAACTTCTCGCGGAAACCACGCGATTTGCACGCGATATCAGCTTTCTCGCGAGTAGTGGGCGGTTATGAACGCGATGTTTTCCACGCGCTTCGCGAACGACAGCGGTCGCGAATGCATTTTCACCGTGCGAATTAATCGCGGTTCAATCGGTGTCCGTGGTGGATCGATTTAAATTACTCAACAGTGCCACGATTTCCGTCATCGTTGTCTGCGTTCCGTCTATCGTTGACTTTGACGGAGCATTCTCCATGTTCGTCTCTCGCTCGTTATCGAAGCTGTCGAGTCATAACAGCGCCGACGTTCCACGATCCCCGGAACGATAACCGTATCACTCGCAGTATCATCCGTTGCATCGCAATCGAAATTTGCCCGTTCTTCCACGCGAGATCTGATCGATAGAATAGATCTAGCCACTGTTTTTCCTAAAAATTTCCCAACCCACTGGTGGACACTGACCAATTTTCAATAATTTTATAAATTTATTCCAACATACAGATAAGTAAAAATCCTCCTAGGAGATTATACTTAAGCAAAAGATTCGAGTTAGGGTCAAAAGTAACCTCCTCGAAGTCCAACGACTCGGCTCTTAATTTAGCACCAAAATCGCCGATCGGCGCGCAATTTTAGAGAATTTCGGATAATTTTAGGCACTCGATCAGCCTTTATCCACGGTCGCGCGAGCTCCGAGCGACGATCGACGCGGTTCTAAGATTCGGTAACGCGTTACGTAAGCAACCGTGACTAGGAGCACGTTGCTCGCGGCTGTTCCACGAAATTCGTGGATCCAGACGATTCATCCTGCTGCTCGACTGGGAGAGTCGGTCGATCGTTGGCGTAGCGCGGCGACTACATGGTCGAGCGAGCAAGAAAATACGCGATCTTGTGCAACTCGGTCGCAGTTCTTCGAAAAACGGCTAGAATCGTTAATCGTGCCTCCCTTTGCCTCGGCGAGCGAGCGCGCGCGCACTTATACAACGCTCGACGCTGATACCGGCGCGCGGCTGCGACTCTTACGTAACTGACCGTTTAATGTTTGAACAAATTGTGGCATGTAGATTAAACCGTGGCTCATTAGGTGGTATTCACGGGCTACTGGGTAGTCGGAAAACGAGCGAACACACAGGATCGGCACCCCTAGAAGCGAGCTAGGGATGACAGGCGAGGATCGAGATTGATTTATCACGGACCTATATGATCTGCCTCTGCCAGATCTTGACATCTATCGATACCCAGCCGGTATCGATCAACTCTTAGTATGCAGATGGGGTTTTTGCCTGATTTTCTGGCTATTTGACAGACAGGGGTTACGCGGGTATCGTGATTAATCGTTTCGTTGATTCGCTTTCGAAATAAACAAACGTCCGTAATTATAGCCTCGTGATACGCATAATCGAACGTTTCAACGTGTTCGAGTTAAGATAAGTATATGTATATATATACGATTTAACCTGCGTGTGATTCTTTCGGAAGGTGAACGTTTAGGTATACGAGGAACGACGCGTATTGCGTAATCGGCAGACTTTCTATGAGTGGATTCGTTTGTATCGCTTAATTAAGAGAACTAGCGCACGCGAAACAGGATGAGATTTAATTCGTTCAATAACGCTCGCTCGCGATTTTTGCGTTAGTTTTAAATAACGCCGGTTTCGCAACGTGGATTCCACGTTCGAGTTACTCAGCAGGAAAGTTATAATACGATATAATGTAATCGTCATTTCATAATTGCTAGGGATACGTTTTACCGTTTATGTAACTGGGATGAGCGGCGGGCAATCAAAAATCTTGCGTAAGTCACCGGCGTGGCATCCATTCGGACATTTATTCGGGCCAATGAGTTATATTATATACCTGGAGAGGACCCATTTCTGAACTTCTCCATTTTTAGACGAGTTACTCGCCTCGCCTCGCCTCGACCAACCTTGAGACACAGGCACGCCGCGAAGAAAGATTAATAATAAAAGAGCGAACGAATCTTCGCACGCGACAGGATCGAGACGGGACGGTTAACGATACCGATACACCTACGTTTCGAGAAATCTCTAATTTTAAACTAGATCCGTTCGCTTTCAAACTATTCCGAGTTACGTAAATTTCGATAATGTCGTCAGTCTCCGCGAGAGAATTTGCGGGCGTTATAATTTTTCCGCGCCAGACGAAACGTTAGAAAATTCATTGCCTGCTGTCGCGTGTAACGACTACTTACACGTCTAAGTCGTAGGTACAAAAGAAAAGAACACAGACTTCTAATTATCTTCATTTATGTAACCTAATAGGCAATACGCCGACACTGTATATCCCCTTTCCAATTTATCGATCTCGAGCAACTGATCACTCCTACGAGTGCTTACAACCGTTATTACATCGGTACGACAAAACAAGACGGCAAGAACCAAAACTTGCCGCGCCGAAACCAAAAAGTACGCTACGATTACAACAATTCGAACCTAACCTCGTGGTACACGCACATTTCACACCATCCAACTGAACCCAAAGTGATACAACGAACAGTTATCGCGTATCGCGATGAACGCGATTAAATCGATTTTGTGGAACTTGGCTCGAGCAAACCTTGCTTCGCGTTGAAGGAGGAAAATTCGAGATTATGACAAATGAAACGACGATCGAAAGAGCGAACGCTGGCTCATTCATGCGCAGGTGAGAAACTCGGGGATGCAGCGGTTACGTGGAAACGATGAGTGGATCGAAATGCCGGTGTCTAAAAGTAGATTTACGCGGAAAGGAAACGGGACCGGACGAGGGCAGGCACGGTGGCTGGCGCGCGCAACTATCGCACCGAAGGAGAGGAGCGGGTCTTTTACCGGAAACAAGACATCACGGTCTAATAAAATACAATGTCCGCGGTGCGCGAGACGCGCGCGCTGCAACCAATGGAAGCGTGCGAGGCGACGTTTTAATTAAGAGAAAAGTGCTCTTACTCCGAGTTCGTCGCCGGCTTCGTCGCGAAGCGTAAACGCCGCGGCTTTTGACGAAACGTGCACCGAGTTTGCAGCCGGATACTCGATATTCGCGTTGAAACACGAGAATCGTGTGTTCGCGTGTATCTGTGTGGCGGACGTTGTTTTTGGCTCGTGTTTAGCGTATTAATATAGGCGATACTCGTGTAATTAAAGTTCGGTACGATGCTACTGCAAAGGTCTTCGAAACGTATAGCAATCGTGAAAGGTTTACGCTCGGAGCACGCTTGTCCGACAATGTCGTGGGAAATGAGGCGAGATAATCGGGTTTATAAAATATCGGCTTACTAAACAGTGTGCTAGACGAATTCTCTTGTGCGTGTAATTTGAATTGGAAATCTTTTTAATCGGATGTGCTATTAATCGCTATACCTGGATAATTCTTCGTGATCCTATCGTGTTTCGAAATAAACGAATAACAATAACTAGCGACGCGATATTGTTATATTAATTTCCATTAACGCGACACGAAGTAATTATACAAAATGAAGATTACTTGGCGAATGTTGGTCGATTTTGCAACTTCGAAGCAAAGAAGACGATAGAGATAACGATATAAATCTCGAAATAAGGAATGCCGATATCTATGTAGGACAGTGACAATTAGAAAATATTCGGAAGTGTTCAAAACTAGAGATGATGCTGGCCCATACGTAACCATACGTTGAAAATATTCTATGGCAAACGCTGGCTCGCGATATGGTTTGCTCTACATCGCGGGTCCGTGTTGTAACCGTGGAATCGCGTTCCGATGCTAGAATCTATTGTGGGAAAGATTTCAATTTATATAACGAGCAGATATTGCCGGCAGATAAGCGTGCCTCGTAACGTTTCGTCGCGCTGTTGGAAGTCTCGTCGGGCGATGGGTGAACGTTCAAGAAGTTGGAGGCGTTTCAAACGATTCGTGTCATGATTTTTATGAGGATCGACGTGAAAGATTTAGCGAAACGTTTACCAGAGACGAAACGAACGCGGGAACGCCGCTGTATTCTTAACGCTTATACCTCTAACCTAATATCCCGTGTAACAATTACGTGTAACTAACGCGCAGAGTCATATGTTCGCGTAGAATTTAACGCGTTGCCGTGAAATTAAAATACGAGACGCAAAGTTGCACGATTCCAGCGGGGATATTAAAATATACGTACAAATAACTTCCGTGAGATATACAAACGGAGCACCGAAATGAAGAAATTTTTTTTCCTGGTGCAACCTCCATAAAAGTTTCCTCGCTTCCTAGTAAATGTTGCCACACAAATTGTTTAGGGGTATCGGCCAGCCATATTTCGTATCGCGATCTACGATGTAACGCCGCCGCAATTGAATTTACGTTGACAGGCCACGTGGTGAGGTTGCTTTTCACGAGATCGCGGATTTCTCGGCCGATTTCCTTCGTAATTGCGAGACCAGAGAATTGCTCGATATGCCTAGCCCGGTGTGTACCACTGGAGAACGAACAAACCGAACGGACTCGTGCTAAATTGGATCATATTACGTAAGCTTACCCGATTAAAGAACCCCAGGACAAATCCGTGCGTCGACTTTACGAGTTTCAATTACGAACTCCGATGTAAACGTCGTTTTCCCATGAGAGACACGGGTAAAGGGACGAAAAAAAAGGATAACGAAGCGGAACTGTCAGATCATGCTGCTAAATCTTGCAGACGTTTTAATCGGACATTTAAAATTTTGTTCTATTAGCGACGTGTCGACAGTCAACATCGACGTCCACTTCATTAATCACCTCGTTTAGGTCTGCAGTCGGCTCTGATGCGAAATGGCATGTATGATTGTCAAATTTCGTAATTGCTACTGCTTACCGATAAATTACTGTCGGCGGTTGTTCGACTTCATGCGCTAGAACGGAAGCATCCTATAAAGCTAAACATTCCTCTGTTCTTCATCGAAATTGACACACGATTCGCTTCCACTCTCTGCCAGGAATACACCGAGCAGACTATATACAGACACGATTGATTTCTAGTTACGAAAATATAAATTCCAATCTGAAGAAACATCGTTAATATATCGAGCGTTATGTCAGTTGGGTAACGTTGATTCCTCAAGACGAATATCTTTTTCGTTCGCAGTTATGTCGTGGCCTGAGTTACGTATGTTTCGTCACGAATTATTAAAAATTCCACGCTTCAGATATGTTATTACGAAATTATAAAATTAATCGCGAGAAAGCTATAAACTCGATCTAACGATCCAATTTATCCCTTTTTCACAAAAGATGCAACGTAAAATAGGTGACGATATCACATTTATCGTTTATTTATCCCTAATTTTCTCTACCGTCGTTATCAAAAAAGAAAAGAAAGAGAAAAATGAGATCTGCGTTTAACGCGTTATTTCTACGATTATAAGCGATGAAAATCCTCGTAAAACGTGTCCATTTTGTCCTTCGTCGACCTGGTCGATCATCCATTCGAGACAGCTTTGCGTCATCCATATACGCACACCTAATAAAACCCAAAAACGCCCGTGTTCCCCAGTTTAACGTTCTCGTAAATGTTCTAAATGAGCTTTCTTTTTCTTCCATTCGGATTACCTCGTCATATTCTTGCCAGCAGCAGCACCAGCAACGACAGCGACCCGCAATTTTCTTGCGCATTACGTACCCGCTGCATACCACGCCGGTCTCCCGAATGTAAAGTGTCGTAACTAAGTCTTTCACTGGCGGGGAATTAATTTCTCAAAGGGGGCCCGTAACTTTTCCATTATATTAATACGCGAATTTATCGCCGCTAGGTGTCCGTACAAAACCGAATTATATCGTTCATGCGCGGAGCAGCGTTGCGTAAGAGAAGAGATATTTTCAGATTATAATACTCGAATACCGATATCAATCAGAATAATTCGAGACGGTCTATAAATATACGTAGACTCCAGAACATGGCGCGATGAGAACGACCGCGACCGGAGTATTTTTACATCGTCGTCCGATTCCCTCCTTTGGAGTCCAAACTTTCGACCTCGCGTGCCACCATTAATCTCACCATTTTTCCTCGCCTCTGGATCGAAAGTTCGAAGGATTTCGAGTTTGCTCTGTTGCTCGCAAAATGTAGCAATCGTGATACATTATCCGACTAATTAGCTTCGCTAATGCGCCCGGTTTTCCGATTTTTCCGGCACGTGCAATTATTCGATATATGTGCCTCGAGATCGCGTATTTCAGTCTTTTAGCAAGCGTTAACCATTCGATTTTCCCGTTAAGCAACTGGTTTCGACGATGGTGTTAGACGGCTAACGATTCGGCTGATGTTAAAGTACCGGAACCTTTACGCGATCGGGAATTAGAATAAATTGTTTGCTATTGCCGCTTGATTAAAACTTAATAACCATTCGAGAAGTAAAATTACCCGTTATAACCGAAATAAATTTTAAACGATAGAATTCTATTATTTCTATACCCATATTACGTACGTAATATCTTACTTGATTCAGACTGAATATTTCCAAAAGATACTAGTCATTCATCTAAGCCTAATCGACTCGAACACTTGTAAATTTATTAACACTCGAACGTCTGAAATTATTAACTACTGGAACTAACGAACAAAACGAAACGACTAGTCTAGAATAATAACTTCTATTATTATACCTCTCTAATTACCGTCGTACGTGATATACTCAGTCACGCATTACGCGTATACCTGTAGACGGAACGTTAAAGAGATCGGGCCTTCTTCCACCGAGCAATTCAAATAATCGCCCGCATGCTTTTGAAGAAATCGCTTTTGAGTTGTACTTGAATTTCGAATACCGGAATGTTTCGAGTAGCCACTGGCAGAGGTCTAATTTCAGCGGAGCGGATATTTAGACGTTGGTTTGGTGGAACAAAGGCAGCATGGTCGTGGCTGCCCTCGGGGACGGGCGTGTGCACGCGAGCAGAGAGGAAAGCAGGAGGATCTCGCAGGCTGCACCGCAAGTGCATCCTGGTGGTTCGATCGTACGACTCTGACCTTGTCTGGATGTTCACCCCACGCCGTTGGTTCGTTCGTCCGCTCGATGCTGGTCGAGTCGACTTTGGGGCCGAGACAGAGCCGGCTCTCGCTTATGTAATTCGAAGCGGGTCACGGCCAGACACTCGAAAAACCCGCCTTTCTCCGTCGACATTTGAATCGGCCGCATTGCAGAACGCTGGCTACCAGCGTTCCCACTCGCGGCTTTCGCGGTGATGTACGGTATTAATCGTCGGTCAATCGCGAATGTTGTACAGAAATCAGCCAACGCGTGCCAATGTCGCAGTCGTGGAACAGACGGAGGTTTCGTCGGAAATACTCGGACGAAAAATTACACGCGCGAAACCCCGATCATTTCAGATCACGCTACCAGGCGCGAATGTCGCGAGAAATGAGAAGAAAAATGGGAAAATTTATGGGACACTCCTAAGTCCGCCTAGGTAAAGAGATTTATCTGGACACGATCTACCAAAGGGAAAGCATTGGGATTATTTATTAGCAGGAAGGACTATGGCCGCGATAATACTTTTTCTTTGTCCGTATCGTCGCGAGATTTCCAAAACGAGCCCGATACCCGACACGCGATACAACGGGAATAATAACTATAATTCAAGCCGGTGGAAATTTACGGAATAATGAGGGTAATTTCGAGAATCCATTCCATTGTCACTTATCGACATCTAAAATCTCGGGCTTTCCATAAACCTTTCTTTCGCCAGGCTGCTCCACGTCATGCCGCAAAAACGCTCTCTAAATTAGCATGGAACATGAAACGAGAAAATGAATGCAGCAAGTTCAGAGCAATTCCCTTGAAGTCGATTATCCATTTCCTTCGCGTCAATGCCACGCCGTCCAATTAATTTCACGAAACATCGTCGGTTTCGAGATTCCGTTCCACGTCAACTTCCCTCATGGTCCCCTTATCTCGTTGTCGTCGCCGGCGAACATACGTGGCACCGTGTCACAGTCGAGGAGTCATCCTCTATTCGACAATCTCGTCCAAGGATAGGAAACCACGTAGCACCGCTGATATCGGTGGCACGTCGTTGTTCAACGGCGGGAAATTGCGTTGGTTGACGGTCATTGCGTTAATTCGCCCGCATTGCGGGATCCTTAAACGCAGCTGGTCGTTCGGCAAGAACGCGTCGAGTTAAAAATGAAGGAACACGGGCCGCAGCAAAGGATATCGATCGGATAGCACGGGAACGATCGCGATCGTACGTGGCAGAAGCGAGCAACGAAACTGGTTTTACGTTTACGAGGATATTATCTGATAAACGGAAGACGGTAGCCGATGAACCTGAAGTTACCAAGAACCCTAGATAAGCCTCTATTTTTAGCCTCACCAATTCCGGTTGCGTTACATAAAGCACACTTTCGTTTCTTAATATCTTTGACGAGCAACTATCGTATATCGCGTGTGTACATCGTACATACAAATTTCGCGTCCCATCGCTCGTAAATTACGAGACGCGTTTCTGTTCGGAGAGTAATTTTCAAATTTTATTCGACACGCAGAAAGTCCTGTCGTCGTCTTCGAGAAGTCTCACCACTACGACCTTCCGATTATTTTCGTTCCGACCTGTCTTCTGCGTTCCCTCTTAATTCCCTAACTCTCGGAAAGATGAAACACGGGAAAAGAATAAAAGATGAAGACGAAGACAAACGAGACCACTGTTAGGTAAACGGTCGCAGGACGATTAAGCGCGTTTGTATTTATAGAATAAATTAGTATTTGACGGAAAAAAGCCGATATTGCCTCCTTGACCCGAGCTCGGCCATGAAAGCGGTACTCGATCACGATGGCGGCGCGTTCCTCGTTAGCGAACAGCAAGGAACAGCCAGGAACAGCGGAATTGATTATCCGCGTGCATCAAAGCGAACCACGCACGACGTTGCCCTGCAGAGGCGAATGTTCCCGATGAGAAGAGGATAAAAGCGGCGGGACGAGTTGAAAAGCGCGCGGAAAGGCGCGAGAAGCCACCGCGAGGATGATTTTTTAGAACGGAGGATCGTAAAAAGCCGGTTTCACGCGTACGGAATAATTTATGTAATCCAGAGCCGGGGGTCGCGGTAAAATTAGACAACCCCGGTCGCCGCCATACGTGTATTTACAAACGCGTCATCGCCCTACGACCGGGTACGATAAGTAACGTTTTACGATCGGCCTTCGTGGAACAGAAGGCGTTCGTTGCCGAGGCATTCGTTAGGAAAATAAAAGGGAGAATTCGTTGCACGGCGTACCAGAAGGAAATTGCGAAAGAAACGGTCACGGAGGATTTCGTAATTCGAAAAGGGGATGGAAATAGATGATAAACCGAGGGAATCAGTGGCGATAAAGGGAACGAACCAGCGATATTTTTAGTAGGTCCTTTGAGATATCGCAAACGAGTTGTTTCTTAGAGATCAACGATGATACATCGATACATAGATGAAAATTTACAAATTAAAAACTTCGTAGACTCACCACCCTGGAATAATAATAATAGAAAATATATAATGTAAAATACCCGTGTTTAAATGACAGAAATTAACTTTTCAACCACTCGACCGTTCGACATGCCTCTCTTCGAGTAATCTCATTTTTATCACTATAGCTTCTTGCGACGTTAGGTAACTTGATATGTAGGTTGGGTAATTCCAGTAATCTTCAATAAATAACATTACCGAGCAACGCGCCAATTTACCCATTATCCTAACAAATACTACCACATAGACGCATCGATTATTACAAGGTAGCAAACGTACACTTTGTAGCTTCTTTCAAAGCGACACTAGCGATACGACATTTCAACATCGTATTTCATCCATGCAACACCATTATCTGGCACTAGACAATCGCGTTACATCACCGCACTGCATATCCGATACCTACATCGAAACCAGCAACGTGCAACAAACACACCAGGCGAACCAAACCAATTTTCAACAAAATTCGTTCTAACTTTATGGCGGGGACGAGATAATCGGCAGAGTGGAGGGAAACAATCGTATCGGCGTCGCGATCTCGATCGCGACTGCTCGCGGCGAAACCGCAATTATTTCACGGCGTTAAACACGGTGTAAACCGATCGCGGGACCGCTTAAAGTTGCTAGGAAAATCCGTCGCAAGCCGGTTAAGGGCGCGGGCCCGATCGCAAAGCGGATTTTCTCGCGGACGCGTTCCTACTTCGCAATTGGGAAGCGTTCGGTGCACGAGACAATGGACTACGATCGCCTGATATTTTCTGAAAAACGATCGTGGGTAGATCGCGCAGCCTGTTTCTTGCGCCACGGCTATGTTTGTGTAATTTTAACGACGCCGGTGACGGAACTACTCGTTACGAAGGAATCTAGGAAAGAACAAATACGGGCCGGTATTCCGAATTTTCGCACAAGTTGTTATATTAGCTATCTAGTTTTGATTATATAGTCGAAATGTTTAGAAAACGGAAGGAACGATCGAACTATTAAATCTGACATGTTACGATATACGTTAACCAATGTAAAAGTGTATCTTTTTAAGTTATGTATCATTTTTTAGAAAAATGTTTGGACAATCGAATCCCGAAACATACTACCCCAAGATGAGAGATCGTTTTGATCGAGGTACTATTGCGTTAAATATTTAAGCTGGACCTAGATATCTATATCAAGATCGATCTCTAGATATTACCTAGGAAAGACGTATCCATAATCTAAAGAAACTTTTCACTTTTCGTAATACGTAAACGCGTATATACATCCAGAAAACAAAGATCAATGTGACACACATACGTGACCTTCCAAGCAAGCATGAATCGGACGAATTGCAACGCGAAAAATCGTCATTCATGAAAGAGAAGATTTGGTAAAACAGTTTCCTTCCCATCTTCTTGCCCGATATCTTCCTTTGCCAAGCAGGTCGTGGCTGAAGGATCGAATGACTAACCCAGGCCGGGTCGAGTCTACCCTTTGTCCACGATTCCTTTGTAACCAAGTGCACGGGTTTGAGTCAGTGACGTGGCTTTTATCTTAGACCCTAAGACTCGAGAAGAATATTACAACGCCTCCCATTTCATAACGATCCCCCGACGGTTCCAGCTGCCGCGGCTCCGTTCCACGTAACCTTTCATGCGCGTTTCTATTGTCGACCGTTCGAGGCACGCCGGTGACGAAATCGGCGTGCATTATCCCGACCCGCGAGCGGTTAACCGCGAGTAGGTGCCGCGAACCGAGCCGACCTCCTAGACGAACATCGCGATTGCCGTTACGAAATCTACCAGGATGCGCGCTCCCGTGAGAGTCGACAGCCTCCCTGTTTCGTCCCAACGAATACGTGCCCCGAGATGGAGAATTTCGCAATCACGGCGACACGATCGCGATCCGAGTCGGCGCGCTCAAAGATACGACCAGCCGAACGATTCGTGGGCGACCACGACATGGGAGAACGAGGTTCGTCATCTAGGGTAGCAGGATGTGTCGAAACAGCCGCTTCGAAATCGGCGAACAGCGAAATGTGCTTTGCTTTACTTATGGGAACCTCGTTCTTTAGAATTTCTAAATTTTTTTCTTTTTTTTTCTCGATATAATCTTACTGAGAAGCTCGATTGGATTTTATGTATTCGATCGTTGATATAAGAAAATAACAGAGAGGAGTGAACATTTTTTAGAAAGTTCGGAGTTAATAACGTCGATGTAAGGATTCGCCTGTGCGAATCCCGTCACGAGGTAGTTCCCTAGGTTCTAGAACCATTGCTAAACGTAGAAACCTTTGACGTAACGCCAACTCCAAGTCGCTGATACGAATTACCCTGTGAGAAAGGTGACGTAAATATTCCTGAGCAAACGCACAAATGAATCGTTAAATATACGCTGATATAATTCGAATTTCTCCATGTGTCTATCGTTTAAACGTTTATTCCAAGATAAAGATTAAAGATTTCTTCTAAAACGTATTGTCTGCACGAGTCAGCGAGACGTACTAAAATATCGCAAACTTTCGCTATTTCGAAGCTCGGGCGTTGCAGTTTCGGCTTACGAAACCGAAGATAATCGTCCGCGATAAGAGCGATCCGCGCGAGAACTCGCGTGACATTTGTCGCTTTCGATTGCGTATTGCACGCTCGTAAAGGGGAAATGCAGCTGATTGCGTTCGAAATTGCAATGATTATCAGCGAGCAACTAATTATACTCGTGACGGTTCGTCTCTCTGGAAAAGGACTGTCGTCGTTCCCGATCGACGTTAATTGGGGAATGACTGATTAGATATGCCGTTACGTAAGGGAGCCTGCGCTATTTAAAAATCCGCGACGTTCGAACGGGAGCGATAGATTTATGGCTGTTGTGGACAGGACAAAAGAAGAAGAGAAACGAGACTTTATTGCCCCGATCCGGCGACTTTTCTTACGAATTTTTGCAGACTGCCATTTAGCGGCAATTTACGAACGATTTCGGAGCTACTTTGTATCATCGTCTCTAGCTATCTTGAGTTACATCATCAACGACGTTAAGTGTCAGTGAATCACTTTCCGTCCACTGATCAACGGATGACCTCATTTGACTAACAAGTTTATGAGTCAAACCGTGGCATTAAGGCAATCATGGGCTCGCAGACGGTCCTTTTTAATCTTTGCACGCGAGTGTCCTTAGACGGACACTCGTTTGAAAGCGAGAAGATGAAAAATAAAAAAGAAACCGGAATTCGCATTGGCGACATATCGCGGCGATTTTTTTCCGCGGTTATCTCAGACTTATTGATAATTATTGCTTTTACGTAAGCGTTCGGAAACTTTGGAAAAAATTAATACATCGAAGACGTTAATTGCACGCTCTCTGTTTTTAACTCATCGTTATCTCTTTCCTTTATATAAACACAAATATCATCGAGATAAGAAGGAACTCGATCAGGGATAAAGACTGTCGAATAAAATTCTGTTTATTCAGACCGTCCTCGTTCATTCCGATTAAGTTGTCCCCTAATTTCGCGTTTATCGTGTTATTGAAACGCAAGGTTCCATCGACGATTCGCCACCAATCGATCACGTCTGAAATCGTATTGCTCCGCTCTCGATCAGCAGTCATCGGGAGATATCGGATAACTACGTTTTCGATCACCTTCCATTCGATTCCAAATTATTCCTTTTTCTCTGTCTCTCCTTCTCCTCGCCGAGTTTCTCCTAGCTCGTTCGGAGAGCGAGATGAGAGAGCGATTAAGATCGAACGAGACTGCCTGAAATCGGCGTGAACGGCGATCGAGTTTATAGATCACGTCCGTGCACCTTCGTAATGATGTTCTCGATTCTTTGTTACTCGTGTGTCTGTTGCATAATACCATCGAGGTTTCTGATAGCCAGCCAGTTTGTGTATCGCGATGTCTCGCGTACTCCCGTGTACCATTATGTAACGTCTATGCCCCACTGAACGTGTGGCATTACCATATTACGAGACTCTCCTTCTCTCCTCTCTGGCTCTTTCTCTTTCCCTCTCTAACTTCTTCCCCCATCCATCCACCCCTTCTTCGGCCAACCGCGTATCCATCTTTTTCTTCGTCATCTTCGCGGCCGACGTTACACATTTTTCGTGTTTCTTCATTGGACACGTACTACGAATCCGGCGAATTTTAATTAGGCTAAGCTCAAATTTTCCCTTCCTATCCGCTTACCTCTTAGCTCACGTCTAATTGCTTATGCAACAGGGGGTAGAAATGACTGTTTAGCGCTACTCCACCGCTCGACGAGGCACGCCGGCGTGTTTAATTCCATCGAGCCTTCTAACTTTCCTCGAGGAATTGCAATTGAATTTTACGACGCGATAAAAGTCGGTCTCGACGTTCTTCAAAATGATCCCGCCGACTTTCAGCGAGCCTCGCGACACGTCGCAAATCTTTTCCAATCGTCCACGAAACGATATTTATACCATTGTTTGTAAGCGCTTCGTTCGTGCACGCTTCCGTCTGCGAAGATTACGCTTTCTTTTAGACGAGGTATTCAAATTGGTGAAATTTTCTAAGACGACACTAATTGATCTTTCCCTTTTTTTTCATTGGAAAATACGAAGCGATTTTCGAAATATCGCGCAATCAAGATCGCATTTCCAACTTTTTAAATCGAATTAAAATATACGAAAGCGCGAAAGGCCTTCCACGACGATTACAAGTTAGTCTCGTGTTTCTAAATCGAAGTTTGCGATTCCTGCCATCTCTCTGGCGATACCACGGCGAGTGTTGTCATTGGATAAATGTACGAAAGATCCAGTAACTCAAGTACAAATATAAATAAACGTTACGAACGAGCTTTAAATATCGCGTACGAAAGAAGCGCGCTATCGCGTAATTCGGTTACTCGCAGTTCTTTAAATATTATTTTATCCGTGCTATCAAAATCGGAGATGTTTTTTTGGCAGATACCAGGTCTGATTCGGGTTTCGTTGTTCGAATTCATTTTAATAAATTTAAGGCTAACGCGATTCCGTGGCAGAACTCGTTTTGGAAACGTGATTACGGAGTACAGGCGTGACGCGAGGCTAATTACGTAATGGACGTTTCATGCTTAGAAGGATTTAGGTTCGCGGATCGAGGCGATTGTCGGTCGTCGTTGCTTGTTTACGATCGGAAATTATCATCCTGCCAACTTATCTGTCGAGATTTTTATTCCCACCGATTAAATTTCTGCCGTCTGGTCGTGCACGGCCTCCCCGATATCGGGCCTCGCGAATCCAGCATCTTATCAATCAATGTGTCATTGAGGTAAAAAACAATCTGAAAGAAACGAATTAGAATGCAACACTGATCGGTTAGGCGTCGTTTTACGCTAAGTTTCCTTGTACCGATGACTAGTTCACGTGTAATTGATGTTGACGATACCCAGTTAGACGCAAAAACTGAACGTTCGTAACACGTGACGATTAATTCTAACTGGTACCTGTCGTTATCGATCTCAGTTTCAGATATTCGCGGTTTACTCTTTTTTTGTTCTCAAAGGAATATCTCTTCCAAGCATTTACAACAGATCCAACGGTTAACGATACGCGAGTATACGTCTGACGTTATTTGGAAAATAAAACAAACATCGAAATAGCGGATCGTGAACTATCGAGATTCGATGATCGAGACGTGTAATTTTCGATATTCTTTCCTTCATCTCCTAAATCGCAAAATTTGAACTTCTATCTTCTCGAAATTAAACTTTTCATTCCACGAAGTTTCCTAATGCAGAAGTATATCGGAGCACTCGAGTAATTATACAAAAAAGTTCTCGAAATGCAGAATTTTAAAAAGGTGAATAAAAATCGTTCGAATAATACCGCTGACAGTAATACATAGATTTATGTAAATATTATGCACTACTCAGCGTTAACGAGATCTAGAGTGATTAGAACTAGAATTAGAACTAGTGTTAGAACTAACGGTAGACCTAGACCCTAAAGTTTGACAAAGTGGAGATCTTATTGTTCCAAATCTGCGTTCAAAGCTTCGTTTAAAAGGATTTCGAAGGTGCCACCGTTATCTATGACGAGTTTGTTATCCCCGACACAGCCAATCGAATGTTGCAACATGCGAGCAACAGCACGCGTATGCCTATGAACCGCGAGCTTCTCGCATTATTATTGTAGCGTCTATATTTAGTGGCAATTAATCAACTGTCGGGCGTATCCGCTTCAGCGTCGTTCATTTTTAACAAACCCTCATACAGAATGTCACGGTCTGCTTCTCTCTATCAACGTGCCGTGAAACCGCGCGATTTAGGAGAATTCCGATTAATTCTCCCATTGTGTCTGCGACATAGGCCTGACGAATAAGGTAATTTATGGTAGCGGTGTTAACGACGCTGTAACGGTGATCAGAAAATAGGTAGTAATTCTTGATGCATAATTTCAACGTTCGAGAGAAACGTGAACGATGGAACGGTAGGGTAATTAGGTACAGAAGATTTTACACGGCGGTAAAATTAGCGACGAAGAAGATGGAGGATATTAAGATTTTCAGTGTAAATGAATAATAATCTCGTGTAGTCAGCGATATTTCTATATATTATATGATTCATTTTATCTACGCAAGAAGTCACTGAAAACTAACCACACAATAGATAATTGTATCGAATGTACGTATAAGCGTGTATTCGTCGTATAGTATATGACTCGTACGTTATACAGTGATTAATTTTATTCAACGTTAGAGGTTTCAAGGACGTTACAAGTTATCTATTCGAGACTTTTTCGAATGTAGTTATTAATCCTCGACGTGACGAGAAATTTTGACCGTTTCGATATCCGGTTACATTTTCCAATCGCGTTCTCGATCGAGCAATACTTTTTGCTATTCCTCTGTTTCAGAGAAATTCAATCTACTCGGGGAGTAACGAACAATCGAGTCGCGTTTCTACGGCTTTCGATATCTCTGCTGCACCCCTCACCGTCGAATTTTATCCCGACCGTGCGAGAATAATGAACTCGATTTCCATTGTTCCTCTAAATGTCCGTAATCTATTGTTCGGGCTCCATGAAAGCACGTGAACGCCTACGCGTTCAGGAACCAGCTATGAGTAATAACAGCCGGGGTATTATGTAAAATGACCTATTTCGATTATGGATTTCGTTTCGCCGAATTTCACCGACGTTTTACTATTCCAGTCGATGCGTTGATCTTGATAACATCCGTGTTATATAATGTCCTGTGAAAATTCACGCTAATGTCTCTAACCAAGCTAGACATCGGACAGAACGAAGTAGTCGTTCTTCGATCCATCCTTGATCTTCCTTGTACCTTTTCACCGCGTTGCTTTCACACTGACCGAGATCCCAGAAGAAAAGGAACCACGACGATCCAGATTCGAGAACTCGACTTCTGTCGATAAAAAGAACAATGCAGAAGCACAAAAGCACAAGAAAATGGACACGCCACACTCGAGGAACGGCCACCCCTTCGCTGTAAGCCGAGTAGATCGTTCTTCCGCCTGTCAGCTCGGCGAAGATTCTCGCCCTTATAATCGACGACACGATTTTCACGGACAAAGAGCGAAGTGGATCGCCAGATAAAGATTAGCAAAGTCGACGATAAACCGTAGGATCGATAAATTCACGACCATGGTGTCGGTGGCGCGTTACGTAACCTGCACAGGACGTTGCCGCGTCTTATCCTTGGCGATTCGATCAAATGGACGTCGAATCGCTCGATCACGCGTCGCTCGTTCCCAGAACCTCCGATCCACCGATATACGAAAAGCTTCCAGACGTGACACGATTAATTTTCTAATCCCATTCGAACTTCTATCGACGTGAGTTTATTTTCGTCCGACAATCTCTAGCTGTAAGTTAGAATCTCGTGACTAACGGTATGCGTTTTCCGGAAGAACATGGTCGGAGAAGAAGTCGAAAGCATTTAACCACATATTACCCGATGTCGTACTGACGCGCGTGGAATGCGTCGTTTAGCGAGAAGGTTGACTTTTATGAATAAAATCAACTATCTTTAATATTTTTCTACACCCAAGCACATATATAAAAGAATAAGTAAGGAATGGCGGAGAATTTGACCAATTTGGGAATTAAGTTGGGAAATGATTTACGCGTGATAGGATCGTTAAATGAACGTAGAATGCGTTAAATGGACGTAAGATATATGGAAGGCGAATATCGTCGATTGCTGAATGTAATCTATACCGTGACATTTAGAAAAAGTAGCCAATGTTGCAACGTTAATTGTCATCTTTCAGTGCTGGACGAAGACTGATCTAACTCTCGGTTTTTCTTCAAAATGTCATACGTAACTGATCACGTTTCACTCGAATTCTCGACATAGAAAAATCAATTACGAGACACGCGAAACTTAATATATTCCTAATCGATAATTCTTTAAGCAAATATACCTTGATATTCGCAGTTGCGTAAGAGATCCATCCGCGATTAATTTAAATACAACTATCGATTTAATTACGCTACGCTGTTTGTGCTCCAAGAATTACATAACAAATTGCCAATCTTTTGGCTAAATCACATTTTTACTGTGCGTGATGAATAATCTGCCACTTTTACACAACTTCTAATAATTTCACCGTCTGGAATTAATCGAGGACTGTTATTTAAAAAAAAAAAGTTCGATATCAAGTAAACCGTGTGATATAATACTTGATTAGAATCTAGATTTCTTCAGAATTTTATTAGAACTTCAAATCGAGATTAAATTCTTTCTATTTTCGAATTTCGCGTCCTGAAATAATTCTCGCGAAATGTGAACTTTTATCAGTTTCCTTAAGGATTATTTTTAGATCTAAAGTTCCGTACCAGCGTAACTGCGTTCGACCGATGGTGCACTGACGGTCGAAAGCTAAATCGGAATCCGTAGTAATTGATACTTATTGTATCTCTGAAACCCGAACGCGACATAAACAAAAATAATTGACAGAGGAAGCCAGATTCGACGGTGAAATACGGTGTACAGTTTCGGCTGGCGCAGTGAATTATTCGCAACGTCTGGAGTGTACGGAGTACAGACCTCGTCTGGCCGTAGTCACGACTAGAAATTTGTTACAGTTTCGCAAGAATTTCCATGGCCTGGCAAACTTTTCAGCCGTGCCGAAGAACGGGAAAGGTTACGAAGCCTGGTAGGTTACGTAAACCGATCTTCCAGGACGTTGCTCCCTCTCGCCGCCTTATCCTTGACGACGGTGCTAAACGGCGGGAGGATTGATCGATTTTCGTCGATCTTCGTCGATCGTCCTCAATCGTTGTCGATCGTTCACCTCTTTATCCATTCTCGACGTTATAATGACCTTTCAATCCTCGAGCAATTTTTTTCTACCTCCGCTTTAAAGCGCGTATACGGTTACTCGCAATTTACTCCATTCATTATTTATAGACGGGATTAATTAATTCACGGGTCTCCTTTTTCATCCTATGGACACCACGCGATTCAACTCCGGTGTAATTAACAACGTTGCTCCTTTTAATCCGGCACAATCAATGACGCGTTAAATCGTCTTTGTACGAAATGTACACCAATCGAGGTTTACTCTTGTTTATCCGTCGATTGTCTGGTTTAAAAACAATTTAATCAGAGTCTTAATAAGCTCTGGTAGACTTATGCGATCGACGTACAACTCTTGGTTATGCTCTCGTAACGAATTATCATTGGGAAGTTCCCGATATCGATACCTACGTAAGAACGCGATAACTCGTTTCGTTGAAAATCGTCCCGATCCTAGTAGATATTTCCCGGTTCGCGGTAACGTCGGATTCCGAGAATCAGCTTTCTCGTAGGAAGCCTTCGTCTGTCATCGAAGTAACGTATATCTCGCGATAATTATGCTAAGGGTATAAAGTATCTACTTTCTGCTCGATAATAACGACCCTGTCACGGTGAATGAATACGCGTTGACGCGTTAATTACGGATTAATGACAGGAACGTTCTAAGGAAAATCAACCGAACGAAGTCAGAGTACTGACTCGAGAATTCTGATTAATCTCGCGTTTGTACGCAATCGCGGTCTCGTATCATTCTCCAACTCATAGTGCCCCGTAAGAGTCTTAAAGTTTATCGACACCTGACATTCCGTCGAGAATAACACTTTCCGAGAAAGCAGTTAGAGTAACGACAGGCAGGGTGAGGATAAATCGAATGAATTTCAGCTTCAACGACAACGCGAAGAAATAACCACTCACGGCCTACGTAACTTTATCACCCGTGTCTTCTTATCAGGTTGCACGGCCAACACAATATTTACGTTCTCGTACGTGTTTAAAAACAATGCACATTATTCGCGAATTAACCAGATACGCCGGTATCTTATCCCACGCAGCTTCGACTCTGTCTGCGGCCGATAATGAGCAGAAATAATGTACTTGGATATCAGCGACGCTGATCGATATCGAGCGGCGTGCAATCTGTTGCTACACAGAAGCCAAGCTTCTGGAACGAAAGTTGAGCAAGAAATCGCATTGTAACGCGATACACGGGTTACGGCTGAAATCGCAACGAAGGCGAATACCATTCGCGTATTGCGCCCACCCTGGTCGCAGAGTAATGATTTCGACCAGCTCGAAAAGTCGGCGAACTTTTCGCCCGACTTCGCCGCTCATGAATCTATGCATGAAGCGGATCGAAACGATCGCCGCGATTAAACTCGTTGCGATGGACATCGTGTAATTGCACCGTTTATGCCAACCACCGGTTAAAGATAGAACAATACTCGGCTTAATTTTATAATCGGCCGTCGGATTCGAGAAAGAAGAACAGGACTACTTTTGCCCTTCTTCACCGCGCAAAGAGGTACGCGATTGAGAAGCTTGCGATCGAGACACGAGTAACGGGTCCTGATGAAAGTTAATTCATCTTCTTATCTCTGTGACGATAAAAGTAAGAGTCTTTCGCGATTAACGAATAATTAATTCATTTGGCCAAGGCAGATATTTCTCAGTGGCAGATTAACATATCAACATTTTTATTTTCTATTGCGTTGCTAAAAGCAAATTTGTTAAACGAAAAAAAAGGCTGGGAAGAAAATGGAACGATTATGAATGCGGTTGAGAAACGGCGAGTACGAGCCGACATTTTGATGAAGAAACCGTTTTTCTCGTTTATCGCGTATCCTTGTAGGTTAACCAGAGTTTCAAAACATCCTGTGCCTGTTAGTTATGGCGGCAGATGAGTAACGTGGCTGTGTAACAGTTGCTTCTCGATGAATATCGACATAATGTTTTTGAAATATCGTTTATAACGGGTTAAGAAGCGTATTATCGATTATGATCTTACGAAGGTGGCACGCGAAGCATCTTATACTTCTAAACGGAACGTTCCCGCCGCCATTATATAATATTTCCCTCCGTTTTTATTTACGCGCAAGATGAAATTCAAAGTGTTCCATAAGACCATCGATTAATTCAAACCGGCTATTAAGCAGCAGTCAAAAGGTAAACAAGAAAATAAAATTTATATTCGATTACCGTGTTGATAATGATTAACGATAAAAAACCATTCCGATGGTCATCATTTTTTCCAACGATGCTATCTGTTTCCTTTCTTCAGACGTTATATAAAACCTTTCAATTTTATAATCTAGCAGATAACATTCTAACTTCGCTAATGAGTAAATTGAAATGAAACCATATCAGAATGAGACATATGTTTCGTATCTCGGTAATTATCGTTTTATATCAACTTCTATACTCGTATCTTCTTCATTTACAATGAAAAAGGAAAATTCTATTGTCATCGAACGGAATATTCAAACTCGATACATAAACGCTCGAAAACGAAAGACCCTTAATCGCGTTCAGTCAAAGCTTGATCCTAACCGCGGTTCATTTTCCCACAGTCTGCCAGTTTTCACAATGAGTTTACAGTAACCACATTCCTAGCAATTGCCTCGACGCAATTCTTCAATGCGCAGAATGGTGTTTCTTACACCACCAGCTATCTTTTGCTACTTCGTGTACTTTATCATATCTCGAAATCAATGACCAAACATTTTTTTGCACGCTGTTCTTCGAACGCTGTGTCACATACTTCAACCCACGTAGCATTCGACTCATCATTCGCGAAACAATTTTTATTAATTTAATTTCCGGTACACGGGAATATTCCAAAATCGTGGTACATAAAATGTGCATTGTATACGAGATACTAGATCAATTTTGAATTTTAATTTTCTACCTATTATCGCATATATATTCGATGCATTGGGATTATACAATCAGAAAAGCATAGATGATCCTGGGTACGATATTTTCAATCATCCAATATTTACCGATAATCGATTTAACCCTAACTGTTTTCTAAATCATTTTCATTTAGAAATAATGTACGGTATTTGTTTATATACAGTACTGCTAATTTCCCCGATGTTATTTTTGATATATCGTTTCCTATTTTCATTATAAGATTCTTGGAAGTTATCGAAAACACGTGGAAGTAATTTTCTTACATTACCATCCAATTTATCTCGCAATAATCCTACGATAAATCAGCGTATTCAATCATCGAACGTTTACCGATAATCGATTTAACCCTAACTGTTTTCTAAATCATTTTCATTTAGAAGTAATGTACGGTATTTGTTTATATACAGTATTGCTAATTTCCCCGATATTAATTTTGATATATCTTTTCCTATTTTCATTATAAGATTCTCGGAAGTTATCGAAAACACGTGGAAGTAATTTTCGTACATTACCACCCAATTTATCTCACAATAATCCCACGATAAATCAGCGTACCATTGACCTTTCCTACCACGCTACGTGCACGTTCCTCCTAGAAATAGAACCCTGTAAGCTCCCACGAGTTCCACGGTATCTTCCAATCCCCTACCAATTAAACGTTCCTATCATTCCTCTTTTTTCCCTTCAGAATGCAAAGGGAAACTTTCAAAAACGAAGCCTGCACGCTCGATTCGTTTGCATATACGTGGTAGGTGTGCATAAAGCCACGCACCCAGGCCTCGAAGCTTCTGGCAAGGGTGTGGCGCGATTAATTATGGAACACGTATAATGCATGGAATGCTGGTCCAGACCTTACTGGAAGCGTGCTTGCACGGTTTTGAACTCGTTACTTAAACGCGTTACTCGAGGACGCTACCTTATCTGTCTAAACGTCCAAATACCAAAGCATGGATGCGTACATAATGCCAATTTCAGAGTCTGGAAAGTCGTAATATTAACAATGCGTCTTCCGCGCATAAACCAGGGGCCTATTAGATATTAGCATACAAGAAATTCGCATTCCGAGCGGTACAGTCTAATTTCATCCTAACCAGACCAGACTCTGCCGAGCATCTTACCGGCAAGTGGCTCATTATCGCGAAGGATGTATATCTACGTGTATATCCACGTTATTATACAAATATAATAACGCGCCCTTGCGTGTCAGTAACCTCAAACTTTTGTCTACTCTTATATACGAATCGTGAAATCTTCAAGTTGATCCGTGAATCTTATTAGAGATCGGAGCGTGAAGAAGGATGGTCACCGAAAATCTCGAGCGAACGTAACTGTGAAGTTTCCGGAAATGTCTATGTACAACGAGATTACATCGAAGGAGAAAAAGTGCGTCGTGATAAAAGTTGAGGAAAACAGAGTGTGCAAGGATTAATACGAAGACAAACGTAATGCAAATTCCAGTGAGATCGCTGGTTGCGTTACCTAATCGCATCGCACTGCATATGACGGGCGAATCTGTGTACCGAGCCATACGTAAAATAATTTATACGAATAAATTCACGTGTAACGCGACTGAAACACCTCATCCTCTCGCGTTACATCAGAAAGTGGGAGATAAATTTCTACACTCTTGATTGTGAAGACGTATCTCGGAAATAGAATCTCATTACGAATTCGTCTCGATAGCCTTTGACTCGAGGGAACCTTCCTAGTGTCATCTTTCCCTCTCATAAGTTCTGCCAACGCTTAATAGTGGCCGTGCCTCTTCCTCTGTCGCAGAAATTCACGCGAGAACCGATAGTGATGGTTCCGTGGTTAGAACTAGCCCGTGAAGCAGCAGCTGGACGCTATAAAATTAGAAGATAAATGAAATAAGGTGTGGGATGATGGGTTGGGTACAATGTTGCGTATCAAAACTGCTCCGGGTTGTTTCGCGTCTAGAGTGAGATACGACTGACGTTTCCTGCACCGTGAAAACGATAATGGCCGGTAATTTTAATATTTACGAGACGCGTTGCTTTCTGTCTCGCGGCAAAATGAATTTATTCACCGCGTTGTTCTCTTCGCGTACAACAACTGAACAAGTAGTCTTTCGATCTAACCTCTCTATCATCTTCGTTGTTAAGAGACGAGTCTATGACGAGGTTCTGAAGGAACAACGCTGTTTTCGAGAGAAGTTGCTCAACGGACGAGGTCTCGACTGCATTTCAGCTCGAGGTCTGGCTGAATGAAACGCGATTGAAGAACTTAAGACATTTCCCAGTCACGTTAATTTCAGCGACAATTTACGACCTCGTAGACTTTCGCGGTAGGTGGTCCAACCGTGACCGTAGTCGGTTTTCCTAGGACAAGAGACTCTTTGCGCGACAGTTCTCGAGAGTCGTCGAGGTTCTCGAGAAAAAAAAATGATAATGTAGGCTGCGAGTCTTTCTTGATGTGACTTTTTTAATTAACAATCGCAGAGTATCGAAATTGAATAAGATCATTCGTATTTGGACAGAGTTATATACGAGTGTCTACCTACAGTGGCTAGATTTGAAAAGCGAGGTAATAAATAAAGAATCTGGGGAAAATACATCGTTACCGTCAGGTTCTTCAACTGGGAATCAATTGAAAATATGCTAGAGAAACGTAAAAACAAAATATGACAGAGGTAAGATCCTCTTAGAGCTATGATCGAATTACCTAATGTCCTATAGCAAAAGAAATCATCTCGATGGATGTGTGTGTAATAGAAAACAGAGACACATTTCTCTTAAATTCTAAAAATCAGAATCCCTAGAACCACAGGACTTTGATATCCAAACTAGACTGACCACTGAAACGTTTAAAACCAGAACCCAAGAACATTGGACTGAACTTTGCACGAAGTTGGATCATGCGGTTGCATTTCACGTTCTGATTTAAATGAACGCTCATTTGCTGCATAATCGGCTCCTCGAATAAACCGGCAGTTAATACGTATCCTCTGTCTTCTATGTTTCCACCGAATCCTTTCATTAAAGTAAAAGTACGCGAAGCAGAGAATTCCCGGTGTCGAAAATGCGTTAGATAAAGTTGAGCGAAGAAAAAGTTGTTCCGCGAGTGATTTTAAAGAGAAATTACCTACAATTTAGATGCAGAAAGAATTGCAGCAGGCTTACATAAATCGTCCGAGGAACGCGAAGGAAAGGAGTCTCTCTGCGATCCTTTATCGCCGGTCACGCGGTCGCGTCAGGTCCTCGAGGAAGCTGATCGATCCTCCTCGATGGCTCGAATCGAACGGAAAATCAGGTGTCGCTGTTATCGAACGTAACGTCGATATTCGAGTCACGTCGTTTTGTTTCACGCTTGATCCAACGAATTCGTAACGAGGGACGCTGTAACGCCTTGTTACAGAACTACCGCTCACGTAACAATCAGCACGTTGAGTAACTCGTTCCTTCGAGTTAGATGTTACGAGGTGAGCTTTACATTGGTGCCCACGGGCGTAAGAGCGACACGTAACCTGCTTCGCGACTATTATCGACTTACGGAGAAAAAGTGGGAAAAAATGGGACGAGAAGAAAAGAAGAATTTCGTCGACGGTACACGCCGGGAACGTTAGAGCCATTTTCACGACGAGCGCGCACGTCAACCAACGACGATTCTTGGAAGTTACGTAACGTTGTAATTCGGTGAAAATACCGCAACCAAATTTCGCGACGTGTAATTCCATAATTCCAGCCCGACGTAAAAATTTTCACCGCTGCAGCGAACGAGATGACAACGGTGCTCGATCGTGGCAAATTTATCGTGCTTGTTTATACCCACTTGGCGAATATTATAATCGATGAGTTTCGTTTTTCATTCCGATGATATTTATTACACGTTTGTTTTCCAAATGGAAACGGAGTGTCGATTGTCACGGTGAACGTACTCGTTCTATCGTCATAACGAGTGATTATTATATGGCCGACAGGAAAGAACGGATAATGGAATCATCGCGCGATTCCTAAGAATTTCCAAATATAATTTCTCGGTTACAAGACGTAACGACGCGAGAAAGTAGTTAGTCTAGAACAAATGTAAATACAATGTAATACGTAGTCGTTCGCTGTAGAGTTGCAATTACAAGTAGCCTAATGATATTTCGAAAAGAGAGACATTGTAGAAAAACAAAGGATGACATAATGTAATTTTGCTTCCTGGAACCGATAGACGCGAAACATCATTTTCGAAACACGTTGTCGAATTTGCATTTTGCGATAGCACGTTACCACGATATTATTTGCCGCGACATTACGTAAGATTATATAGATATAGGTTATTGCGTAACGACCATTAATGCATTTAACGACTCTTACGTTGTCGTATATTAGGCGGTTTTGAGTTTGTACGTAGCAACGAGCTGTACAAATCCAGCTGGGTGACTCGATCGTAAATTTCGCTTCGTCAATTTTTTTTCACTTTACCCACGACCTATCTGTCTTGATTCGAATAATCGAATTAAAGGTATACCGTTCTTTGCGAGACTCTTTTTTTATCTCGTAATTGGATCACTTTATGTATTACAGATGTTAGAAGTTACGGTACGATTAACGCGAATGTTAACGCAAGATACATACTGAGATATAAAAAACTTGTTTCTTTCTTAATAGCGAATCTATAATATGATTATAGAATTTGATTCCAGGCAATTGTGTTTCCGGTGTGTTACGTTTCCAGATCATTTGTTCTCATTAATACACCGTTGACCGACAATCTAATCTCAGGAATCGAAAGTTCGCCTATATATAGTAAAGTAATCCTCGTTTACTTAAAGCAATTTTGCAAATAATTCCGTTGTCCTGCAAGAGACGTGTCTCTGTAAATAATCGAGATACTCAAACCTCGATTATGCGAAACTGCAGATCGTTAACCATGTTAATTGCATATGTATTTATGTCTCTCGTTCCCGTCTATTTATCGGCAAACGTTATTCGATCGAGTTTGTTCCTTCTACGCCCACGTCTATAGAAAAAATCTATTTACCAGTATATCATGCATTTTTTGCGGCTATGGGACATGCGCGTGTAGCGTTCTCTTCTGCTACTTGAAATAATAGAGATAATTCAAACTAACAGAGTCGATAAGGCATTCTGTGTACAATTTACAAGTAAATGCGCGCCACTAACTTCAGATAATCCGGATTTCGTAGAACACAATACATATTGCAGTCATAGAAAATCTGCTTCGCTTCTTTTTCCGCGAAGTCCAACACGTGATACCTCTTACGAAACTCATTGCTAATTTATAGTTAACTTTTTCGAAATCTTTCCTATGTTCGACACGCGACCGTAAATTCGTAAAATATAATATCATCGAACGTAGCAGAATATCATAAAATACAATTCTCGACGAATCTCTGCGCTCATGATATTAATCGCAAGTTTCTAATCCCGTGGAATGAATATCCGCTATTCTTCGATAAGTAACGCTAACGGTTGTTGAAAATTTGGTACGCCTGTAGCGTATGAAGCATTGCGTCAGCGTAAACGCGGTTTAACAGCGATACCCTAGGCGTGCATCCGGTGTCGTGACGAAACCGGTCGCGAGCCGCTCGTTACCATCATTAAAAGGCCTCGTTAATGAGAATCTCCATTGTGTTCGAGCGTGCACGCACAATACCTTCTCTTTTTGTCACCGATTTGTCAATCGACGCGACAGTTCGTCTCTTTTTTCCCCCCTTTTCTCTTTTCTCATCGACGTGTCTCGCGTGTGGCCAACGACCAGGTTAAAATGCTCGCGCCGTCCGCAATTTTCCGCGTTGCATCGCGAGACGCGTCGATGAATCGGCCAGCGAAATCGCGATGCAACGAAATCGCGATGCAACGAAATCGCGACGCGAACAGTCATCGATGTTGCAGCCGTTCGCGATTTCAGTTCCTTCCGTTTCTTGCACAATGCCTCGCCGCGGCACGGATGGATCGAACATTGAACTTTTCGCGTCGAATCGAAGACATACGCGTAGGCGAACGAACGATTATCTCGACCGAGCGTGACTCGATCGAGTTTCTATTTCCAGATGGATTTTAGATTTTTTCTGGATTCCGACGACGTTGTGCAACGGCGCGTGTCAACGTGGCGTGTTAACGTGGCTTGATTGAGCAACATTTGTCGCACAATGGAACCGGGAAACATTGCGGGCAACCGCTTTTATATTTCCGATCGTAAAGAACTTTTACGAACCCACGGTACCGTTTATCGAGCATTGTCGCCAGATCGGACACATTTCTGGCAGCCTCTATCAACGAGGATTTTTCAACCGATCCGACCAACCCGTGTCACCGTGGCGCTCGAGTTCACGTCGATAGCATTATATAAATTTAAGTGGTAACGCGAATACGAATCTTGTTTGCGAGTGACGTAACCGATTTCATTGATGAGCCGAGCAAGTGCTACGAGGAAAATATCGATAGTCGTATAAAAGCAAATACTGACATTAATTTATTCCTTACTTATTCGCTGTTTGTTACGAGAACGTACACGTAACACCTCGGACGAACCGAAATCAGACCCCAATTCGTGACAAATTCTTTTCCCTCGACTCTATATGTAGCTCGCTAACGCAAGAAATAGCAGAAACAACCGCTGTTCATATATCTCCACCTATATGTGTACGTACACGAGTAAAAATACGATTTCGATACATCAAAAGCTACAATTATGTTCGGAACCCACACCAACGGGCCAAGAATAACACTTCTTTGCTGTATCTCCGTAAATACCCGTAGACCGAGCAAAACAGGCGCACCCATGATACTCGTATCAAAGCTATAATAGGACCATGGTAATAATAGTTTAAACACGTCAATTAAGCGAAACTTTTGCACGTGGCGGAAAATAAATTACTCGCGATAGCGGAAAAATCACGTTTTACTCGATGTAAGTTTTCTATCGTGTGCCAGAGGTCTCTGTGCTCTGCGGACGATATTTTAACGAGTTATCGAGGCGCGGTTGCATGGCGCATAAATCAAGGAAATCGTGCCGATCTCGTCTCTTATCCCGGGTTCACGATGCAGCGAAACGAATTTCAAACGGATCGGATCGTGAGAAGGGCGACGAACGCCGGATTTGCCGCTTGTCGGCTTAGAAAGGATTACGTTATCGTAATTGAACGCTGCTCTAGATATGCTAATAGAGGACTGTTCGTAATTATTTAGCCGTGCCTGCAATAGACTCCTACGTGAAAGCTGTTCGATTCGAGGTATAGGTCTCTTGTAAGAATAATATATCTTATAAGAAATTATGCATTCGACGCATATTGGTCAACAACGTCATTCCGAATCTTAGTCTTAACAAATTTTTCTCACCAGTCGTTCGTTTTACTTCGAATGGAATTTTTTGGAATTGTTTGTCTGATTAATCGAAAAAAAAAAATTTATTTCTATTTACCAGGAATGTTCTTCGATGATTAAGTATTTTCATGCGTATACAGGTCTTTTTATTTCAGCCTGGATTGTAGCATTTCTGCTTGAACTATACCAATGATTATGCAAAAGAACGATCGCTTGATTTATATACAAGCAGCATCGTTGAACGTCAAAGCGTGTAATCTATCACTAACGAAATATTTGTCAGAGTAATTGAACAAGGAACGTAACAGAGTTTTATAGCGATCTCGCAAGAGGATAGACGTTATCTTCTCATTATAATAGGTCACGTTGCAACAGCTGCCAGTTGCATAGAAAATTATTCACAAAGGACAGATCTGAATCACGAGATCTCTGGTAGACAATAAAGCAGAAAGATTAACGCGTTGCTCATTGCCAGAGATATTAACTCGTTGCTTTATGGCCGGAGTCTTTTATTCATGAAGCAGACCGCAGCGAGTATCATTGAAAACTAGCCCTTGCCTATACGTAGGTGTTACGATGTATAAACATCTCGGGCGAAGAAAAAAAATAGACGTATTATCGTAATCGTCATGTGCGATCATTTGAATGTTTACCTGCCTGTAAGATACATCGTATTGAATCGATATCTGAACCATTAAAAAACGATTTAGATATTTGCATGAATTCATTAACGAGGACATTGTATAACGCGACACTTTAGAAACTAAGACGATTAGGTAAGAGTCGGAAGGAAATAACATAATTACGAAAATAAACGATACCGATAATAATCGACGTCTGGAATTAATAATAAAGCCTTAATTTCATTTTCTTCAAAGTTGAACCGGTATTAAACAGTTTCATTATCGTAATGGTTAATCTCGATCGATCATAATTTCTTTCCCTCGCGAACGAACAGAGATGTTGCATACAGAGTGTTAATACTCGATAAATCGCTTAGCGCGAAACAAGGGTACGAAACAGAAGAATTCGAATAATTATCTTTATTACAGCCTTTTTCTCCGCCTCGAAAATTACAGCGTTGAAACGGTAACAGTTTCGTTTTTGCGTAATAAACACGTTGGCCTGTGTGGCCGCGCATGATATCATAGGTAACTATGCAACGAATGCGTTTCTCACAATCGGTCGTGGTTAAACAGTGTAACACACGGTCACAGCTTACTACAATGGGGGGCAAAAATCTGGACGTGAAAGTATCTCGGCTTTGACTCGCCGCTTACGTAAGACGAGTGGGAGTAAATCGGTTTAAAAGCGTACGAATGTGCGATATCGCGATTTGTTCGGTAGGCGCTTAACGGTGGGCCGATAATAAAAATAAAAGAATTACCGCGGCCCCGTTGTCGCGTGGCTGGTTTAACACGGAGTTCGCCGAGCATTCCTTCGATTAAGCAAGAAGCAGCCACCCACGAATCCTGGAAAAATATCCCGACAATCGACGCAAATCGAATTTACGGCACAGCGAGTTTAACGAAATCGTAAAAACCGCCGTCTGTTCCAGCGAGCAGAAATTTACGATAAAACTCCCGTCAATTTTTCCATGCGCGCCCTGTATTCCGATATCCGTGACACTTTCACGGAGACTGGCTTACGAGGACGATCCGCTTTTATAAAACGTCGTGCTATTCCTTCCCCTTTAGTCGATCGAAGTGTCTAAATTTATTCTGATAAAAGAGGCGCTAAGAACATGATTTAATGATACCTTGGCTCGCGGTGTACGAGTTTTCGTTCACTCCGAGGCTTTGGAAGAAACTGTCGTATATATCAATCAAGTCGAACGAGCGTGATGTAACGGTCCAAAGGAGCTTCTAAGAAATTGGCAGACACGATAAACTAGTTCGCTGTAAATTTAAATAATTAACCCTTAAAACGCGCACGCTCGAAGACAAATCTCGCGATAACGTTCTCGAATGCTAGTCTTTAACGTCAAGCACTTCACCACTCGATATCCCGAGCGATGATTTCGTCTTTCCACGATTATCCCTCATACTTATCCGTCGTTGATTGTCGGGGCAGGGTATTATAGCGGCGATATACGAACGGAACGATCGTTCGTACGTTCGAGTAATCAGTTTAACTGCGTCGCAATGCAGATTAAGGTGGTCGTAGAACCACAGCTCTTGTGAAATCCGATTAGAAAACTCTTAACCCCGACGTTCTTCCAGCGACACCCAGCTGCATCTGGTGCAGAGGTTACGGGAAGTTCGTAGAAATTATGCGATTCAATTTACACCGGATTAGATAGCGATTATTTAGACATTTCAGACGCGAATAGTATCAATCGTTACGGAGTTAAAGTAGCGATTAATCGAAGGAGGAAAACATTATAAATGGCAAATTTTTATCAAACGAACATACCTATATTTTTCATGCACGCGCATCATCGATGATCACGGGTTCAAATGTTTTTGCTAAGCAAGAATAAACACGTTCTTTAATACATTTGTTGAATCAGCTGATCGAGTAAAGAGAAGATATGTTAATTTAATCATAGTCGGATTATTAGAGTAATAAAAATCGAAATACTTGTCAAGAGTTGTATAACGAATAACGATTAAACGGGAATGATACAGAAGAGACGAAATTCTACGATACACTGCTTAATTTGTCTACTGAATGTCTGCATGGACTTTCCCAGCATACCCTATGTCTCCTGGCGAACCATAAACGTTCCGTCGAGAGATTATAAGCACTAAGAAAATGATATATAAAGGTAGCGATGACAGTTGTGTGACATCGTGACAAATCTGGTCTTGATGTGACATAGATGAATGACAGATAGATATTTATCTCTCGTACTGTATTTACCGGTATTTGCTTGGTCAAAATACACAAATAATTAAGCAGGGAAGCGCGTGAGTTTCCCACCTCGTGTTTCTCCCAAATATATTCGCGTGTGATAGCCATTGTGCGACGTATAGAGATATACATGGAGAAAAGACGGATAGCGTTGAAGAGGGGAGATCGTAAAGTAAGGTAAAGATCGTATGTTCCTTTAAATGTCGGTATCGTGTTCTGTCGTACGGTCGCGTGCATCACCGAGATTAATCAACTCCTACGAGCTGCGAGCTTCCAGCCGTGGTAAACGTAATCATTGTCATGTAAGTTAATGACGGCACAATCGTGTTCGTGGCAAAGTGGTAGCCGCAAGGATCATAATTGTTTCTTTTCTTGCAATTTGTATCGATATAATGGCCATTCATCGGTGAACGTGCGCGAGCTATGTTCCGTTTCTTTAATTTGCCACTTAATACAACGAATCATGCAAATTAATTAAATTTTTGTAATCAAATAAACGACCGTCTAAATTTAAACACGAATAACGTTAACTTCTTTTTCTTCAGCGCGATATTTTCCTTTTCAAGCACCAAGAAGAGCAATGAATAATAGAGGGGAGAATATCGTATTTCTTGCAATTAAAAATTATCTATAGATTGCAACAAGTACTTACTTCGTTGTTGCGTTAAATTTGCAAAATAGCGTTGCGAACAGCGTTAAAAAGAGATATGTTTAGATCGCGCCAGTTTGTTATGTAAGAAACATTTAATAAAAATTTCAAGTCCACTTATAAGATGAATATCAATTTAAAATGGTATCAGTGTAAGAATCGCTGTTGATTTCGCAGACAAACGATACTTTTAACTATCGTGTCGTTTAGTTGTGCTACCGGTAAAAGGTTCTATCTACAGAGTTGAATTTCCACAGGCAAATCCTATTTTCTTTTTCCTTATCTTTCCACAACGGAACCTCCTATCTTCCCTGTAGCGAAAATCAGCTGGTACATGCACGACGAATTACGCGTCTGGAATACCGTGGTGCATTTACGTGGACTCAATAAGCAAACAGAATAATATCGCACGCGTTTGCGTTTAGTGCCAAAGAAGCAAATGGTTCGCTCGAGATATTGAGCGGCGTAGAATTGTTGTTACATAAAGTGACCATTAAGAAGTGTGGACGTCACTTAAACTCATCGCCAGGCAGTTTCGTAATGTTTTCCTTTCGTGTTCGGAGTTGATAATTTCGCATTAATTCTCTCGATAAATTTGTTAAGCAGAAATACAATGGTAGGTTATTCGTAAAAATAGTATGCTCTACATTTATCGTGTACTGTTAAACGCTTTACCTGTGCCTATTTGCAGTGGAAGCGATTTAATATAAAAACTATCTCCTACTTTACACCACACGAGACGTACGAGATGTGCCAATGACTATATTGTTTGTTCAAAATAAATTTCTAGAGTACAATTTTGAGAAAAACAAGAATATGTTACGAAAGTGTAACAGATCGCTATAGTAACCTTCGATATACGCTATAAGTTTTAGAGATAAATTCGAACGCAGGACCCCTTATTTAAAAGAACACGTGTTCGGTCGAAAACGCCGAAGATATAACGAATAATTGGTCGAATGATACCTTTATGTGCAATCGTTTAGTTACCTATGATTTACTTCCAGTCCCACATCGTGATCGTATGCAGAATGTTAATCGAACGTTATTGCGAAATATATAAGGTTTATAAAACACTAGCGGTAAATGCATGCATCGTAATAACAGTATAAATAACATGTTCGACACATATCGGTGTTCTTAATGTGGACATTGCGAGTTCACGTACCGTCGAGCCACGTTCGATATATTTGACATTCTACAGAGACCACTTTCAAGATCAGATATGAAACTTCAGCTGCGTAATACGTAAGAAGCCAAAAGCTCTAGTTCCAGACTCGCGTCAAATCGACACAAGCGAAAAGAAACCAGTTAGTCGAAGAATGGTTACCAACCGTATACGACAAAGGAGTAATTACAAAACGGCGTAACAAAGAACGAAGAGCGATCATGGCGTTACGCGACTCCTGTGGTAACGTTCATTAAATTCTCGTTACGTATTTACAACGATCGATCGATCATGCGCGATCGTGTAAAAATTTGTTCCGTAACTTGGCTGCATTCGTAACGCGATTCACTATGGGGGCATGCGCGGGATCGTTAGTCCAGATTCGCTCGGTGAAACAACGAGAAGAGGATAAGAAGGCAGAGTCAACGAGTGGATCGAACGCTAGTTCTTTCTTCTGCTCGCGCTTCTCATGGAATTCTAGCTTCTTCCTCTCTTCTTCGTTTTTTTTTTCTTTCTTTTTTTTTTTTTTTTTTTTTTCGTTTCGCCGCGTAATCAGGGAACACAGCTCAGCGTTACCTATCGATCGTCTCCATTAACTACTCCGTTACACAACGAACTATAACTATTGCCAAACAATAGATTATGCCGCGGCTGTGCGCCGTCGGTGGACGCGTAGGCCGGGTAGGGGTCTACCTTATGCAAGCGTTACATACATTTGGTTATATTACCGACATTACGTAAACGCTGCGGATTACAAGGCGCGAGAAGGGAGAGAAAAGTGTTACAAATTGTCGATATTCAGGATATTCGCCGATACACCGTGGATCTGGGTTACGTGAAGAAAATAAACGAAACTGGTCATGGTGCGGCCGACTGTTGCACAATTCGCGGGGTAAAAGTTGACCTCGCGTTTCGCGCGCTCTGTTTCCCCGCTCGTTAACCGCTTTGGGGACGTTTGTCAGGGAACTACCGAGCGACCTGTTTCGTAATTTTTACCGAATAATTGATATCTAACAACGAGGTTAAACTTCCGTTCCTTCGAAGTTCGCCTATTATGATAACTATAAATTTAAAGGAATAATTCTTGGCTTCTGTCGGATTTGTAATTACGACATTCCATTCGTATCGTTCGAAAAGCAAACAGAGCTTAGTCCGACGTTATGTAAATTCGAACGAAGACGCGGCCATTAAAATCCTAATCTACTTTCAGGTATTACGTCCGAGAAGATTCGCGATTCTTGATAAACGGGAAAGCCCACTGGCTAGCACGCGTTCTTATTTTTGTTTGGCTTTCGTTAGTAGTCGGACATGATGTGGAAGAGGGACGGAATCGCTGACTTTGAAACGTTCACGGCGCGTTACGAAACGGGTCTTCTTACCTTGTAGCGTCGCATTATATAGGAGAGGGTCGGTACAGCCATTCGCGCGCGTAAGAGCTTGGTTACATGAGCGTGTAAATATTTCGCTTACGACGAACGGTTTATACGTTGCGTTATGCGCACCTCTCCCGGTGCCTTAAACCTCGAATTACGTAAGCACCGCCGTTTGATGTTTATGTAACATCGTACCACGTTACCGACGAAATCAGACATCGTCAGCATCGAACGAGAAACAACCATCGTGAATAAGACCAGCTTTAGCGCTTCGTTCCACGATTCACTGGCCGTGTGGCTAACGTCATCTGCTAGTAACCGGTGGTATTAAAGCATCGAACCTGCGATAATGTATCTACTTTCGTCGTCACAGGACCAGATGAAGAATGGATATACTGTTCTATAAAACTTCATTTCTCATCATCAGAAATAACGATTGTACAAGAAATTTGATATCTTGTTGTGTCTACTGCGGATTTAAGCGGCGAGGTTAGGATTTAATTACAATAGGGCCCGCCTTAGTGTCCAATTCTTAGAAATAGAACCTCGAAATAAACTTCAAACGTACCGACTGAGATAAATCTGTAGATAAAACTTGACACCAACCGTTTTCGATGTTTTCAAATATTCCCGTTTATTTATTTTTCTCTCAACTGAATTCCAGGAAGTCATCTCAACTTATAAGCGTTCGGAATCGGTCTCGATGTCAAAGTAAGCTGTAGTGTATATTCGATGTAATCCTTCTAAAAAGTAAAGCAGCTGTGTAAATATTTCTCTGTAAAATAAAAAATGTATTAAAGATAATTTTCATTCCAATATATCTAATAAAATTAATAATCTTTTTCTGGTGAAAATGAAAATACCTTATTGCATTCATAAGACAAAACTATAGATACTATAGATTACTTTTTGGAAAACTATACTAACATTACACACTAAATTTGAGATATTTGCAATCGACGTGGAATTTTGAGATTAATGATATATATTATGCTAAAGTATAAGGTAAGATAGATGAATTTAGTTAGTGTGCATTTTCATGTTATTTATAATTTCATAATTAAATTTATTCCTAGTTCCTATGATTATTAACGAGGTAAGTTTAATTACCGTTGAGGTATGGAATAGATGAAAAATAATATTTTTTCGGTCCGATTTACAAGAACTTTAAACCATTTACCATTTGTCACTCGCAACCTTACCGACATATAGTTGAAATCGATTATAATGTCACATAGTCTATGATACATGTATGGAAATTACAATGTATGAAAAAAGAAAAGCATTTTTAACAATATGTAACATGTATGTTAGTGCAATAAAATATGACCAAATGATTTTAAAGAATTAAAATATGGTTTCATTTTTAATGTTCAATACTATACCTATTCATTATAATCTTTTAATTATTTTTATAAAAATTGATGTAATTATAACATCGTTTTCGTTGCTCACTAATTTCTTATAATTTATTATTTTGTATTTGCTGTTTCACCTAGTTTTATTTAATTACCTAAAATCTTATAGATGCTAGCGCTACATTTATTCCATACCTCACCTGGTTCAGTTTATGCTAAATCGGTAACGTTGGAAATGACTCCGAGATGATAATATGATACCAAGAGCTCCTGAAATGCAAAATAAAAAATATATTATCTGATATATTTATTTGATACAGTATTTGCAATATCGTCTACAATGTATTTATTTAATGAAGTTTAAACTTATCCTGAGCTAATTAAACACAAAATGTATTTAAAGTACTACTCTTACTATATTGTGTAATTATAATCGACATATATTGTGGCATATACGATGTGTATTTACCTGTAACAGTTTAAGAATTAAACAACTCTTACAGTTTCTGTATCAATTCCAACGTTACCGATCCCAAACAGCGAAGATCTCGACATTATTGATGATTGAAATTCACTTAAACGTATAAAATCACCGATAAGCCTGCAAAAATAGTTATTTATTTTAAAAATAAAATTAAAAATAACATAAATAAAACAAAACGAAGAGAGAGTATTAGAATAATTTTATGAGAATACACATATGTAAACTATATTAAAATATATAAATTTTTACTATTTCGTAAAAAATGCTCGCGAGATAATAAAACATAAGCAAAGATTTCAACAACTGGAACTTAATATTTGAGAATATTCCTATATAAGATCAATTGGAATTCTATTTCTTTACAAACAATATCACGTTTACGGTACAAGAAAGGATAAGTGATTACGAAAATAAGCGGGGAATACGAGCTTGCTTCAGAATCTATAATCTGATGCAATAATGACTAACCTATAGAACTAACCTATGCCCATGTCTGACAAAGGACTGGATACAAATTACCCTAGATTTGTAGGGTCCAATATTGGTGTTTTTTCTTCGACATACGAGGCATTATCGATGATCACGAAAATTCGTCACATCTGATATGAAATATCTCCGTATCATGAAACGGACGCTGACCATAGGGAATTTATAAAACAAATACGTTAAAACACGTTTTAACTACACACGTATTAACCGCGAAATTGTCAGAAAGACTGATATAATAATAATTTTATTCACCTGATAGCGTTATTACGGTAGGTGGATACCGTAGTTTGAAATCTGCACTTGAAAGTTTTACGACGAAAAATGTAGATTCATCTTTGTTTAATAAATCGAATACAAATACTTCGAAAATATATCGTATACATACGAAAACACGTTTCAATGACACCATTTTAAACGAGTTACGAAATTGTCGAACTAATTGAGTAATAATAATTTTATTTATTTAATAGGGTTAGGACAATTGTTGAACGCCGTACTTGTAGAACATACACTTGGAAGACTTTTGAAAAATCGCGCAGATTCTTGTTTCTTTGCTACACTGAACATAACTACATGTAAAATATATCGTACACACAATAAAATCCGTATTTACTGCACACGTGTTAACCGGGTTACGAAATTGTCGGAATGACTGATATATTAACAATTTTATTCACCTGATGGCGTTAGTGCGGTAGGTGGATACCGTAGTTTAAAATCTACATTTGAAAGTCTTACGAGAATAAAATGCAAATTCTCTTTTATTTGATAAATCGAACACAAATATTTCAAAAATATATCGAGCACATACGAAAACATGTTTCAATTATACATGTTTTAAACGCGTTACGAAATTGTCGAACTAACTGAAATAATAATAATTTTATTTATTCAATAAGAATACAACGATAGTTGGACACCGTAGTTTGAAACCTACACTTGAAAGTCTTTCGATGAAACACGTAGATTCATTTTTGTTTGATAAGTCGAACACAAATACTTCGAAAATGTATCCTGCACAAACGAAAACGTTTCAACTATACACGTTTTAACCGAGTTATGATATTATCGAACTAACTAATACAATAACAATTTTATTTGCTAAATAGGGTTAGGACGATAGTAGAACGCCGTAGTTTTAGAATATACACTTGGAAACTTACGAAAAATCGCTCAAATCGTATGCTTGCTAAATCGAACACGACAACTTGAAAAATATTTTCTACACACACAAAAACCCGCACCAAATACACATGTATTAACTGCGTTACGACATTTTCGAAATGACTGATATATTGACAATTTTATTCACGTGGTGGCGTTAGTGCGATAGTTGGATACCGTAGTTTGAAATCTACATTTGAAAGTCTTATGACGAAAAAGCTGATTCTCGTTCGTTTGATAAATCGAACACAAATACTTCGAAAATGAATCCTGCCCAAATGAAAATGTTTCAGCTATACACGTTTTAACCGAGTTATGATATTGTCAAACTAAGACAATAATACTTATATTTATTCAATAGCGTAATAATATTTAATAATATAATAATAATATTTAATCAATAACGATAGTAATAGTTTTAGAATTTATACTTGAAAGTCTTTCGAACTTTATGAGTAAAACGCATATAATAATAGTAAGAAAATCGTAAATATATCGCAAAACTATAGTACATACTTGTAATACAACAAGCCGCAATATGTTTCTCATTGTCGAAATGATTCGGATGAAATTCCATACATCAAGATTTGAGACACGTCACTTTTCGGGTACGATCGAATCCGAGGATTTTCGGCCCTTTTATCTCAGCAGGTGTTCGGACGGTTGGTCGGTTAGACCGTCGGTGGGCGTCGTCAGGAGCGTCGACGTCGTCGCGACGAGGGTGCGTCATCATTGAAGCACGAGACGCCGTTGAGTGAGCGTCGAGCCCGCGCGCTTCGAATAATTCGACTGCCGTTCGTTTAGAATCGAAGCGTGATCGCGTCGCACGTGCCACGCGTTCGCACATTAACGTTGCACTCTGACAGTTTCACCACGTGACTCAAATTTATTTTAAATTTCATATTCAAAGTGAATTTTCGATAAAATTATTTGTAATACTTTATACTTCGTAACTGTTACTAAATTTGTGCAAAATTTTTGTGGGTTAAATATTTTTTATTGTTTGTATTTTAGTACATAATTTAATTATGAACTTGAGTTACGTAATTGGTGGCCATGTTAACTGAAAAATTATTTCGAATTGTGGGCGTTCTGTGCATCGTGTCGGCTAATTTTCGAAAAATCTAAAAATACAGGTATTTGAATTATAAAATATACAATTAATCAGTGAGACTATTTCTCAACAATGGTGAATTTGAAAGAGTGACCGCTTTCTATTAAGTGATTCGTGTGATGTAAGACGATATATATTTTTTTTTAATATTACGCGACCACGTTTCCTTTGTTCTCACCGTTGAGGGGAAGCTGATCATTTTATATATTATCGGCAAATTTGATTAATCCTTGAGACTTTCATCTTATGTGGATGAGTGCTGATATGTAATAGCTTTCGTTAAAAGCACTTCTCGTAACCAATCGATAAGAATGATACGATTTTCTTGAATTGTTTAACAGCTTGTGCACGACATGGCAGCCATTACAAACTACAATTACATTGGCGATCGATGGAAGAAAATCGAATGCTGAGTATCAGTTTACGAGATGCGATGAAGATTCTATTGTTCGAAAGAAATGAACGTTGGCGACATTCGACTTGCAATTGGACAGGAAAGGATGGAAAATTTATCGATAGAAGAGGATTCGAATCACGTAAGTTCATATTGATAATATTTTGTAATTAGAATGTAAGGTCCATTTGATATTGATGGTATCTTTTAAATTGTTCAATATATTGATAATAATTTAATAAGAAATTGTAATGAAAGATTTGTTTAAAGTTTGTATTAAAACAAGCTGGTAAAACTCGGATGAAAGTAATAGAAAAAATTTTGAATGTTATCCATATGTTGCTTGCTAATGCAATCTGGTTATATTTGTTTAATTTTTAATTGCTACAATGATTTGATTTAATTGTTTTCAAATCAGTAATTTTATTTCTTGTTTCTT
>NIJG01000010.1:1547570-1651345 GCA_002201625.1 Euglossa dilemma
CCACATTCCTACTGGAATACTAACATCATAACAATTTTGTTTATAAGAATAGCTCAACGGTACTTTATTAAAAATAAATATTTTATATTTTCATTTATATTTTATTATATTTATGATTTCTTCTACTTTCAGACGTATAAATATTAAATACTTGTATATATGAGTATATAAATTAACTTGATAGAATAGAGATATTCAGAACTTTTCTCACGATGATTCGACCTGGAGTTAATTAGATGTACTCATATGCGATGCTACTGTTCCATGGCAAATAACCTTTCACTAGAGAGTGCAGCTAATACGATGGAATGGAACAACGCGTAATTGCGGCACAATACTGTACCTCGACTATTGACATCTCGTAGCTAATCACTTTCGATAGGAAATTCCATTTTCGTTTCTTATTTACTCTTCACAGCGCGTGCTTTAGTTATTCTAACTTACAGCGCACATACGATATTGAAACATGGGAACGATGTTTATCCGATAAGAATAGGAAAATAATTCACAATCTTGAGGTCTATCATGTTATAGTATAAGAGATCGATTTTGTACAAACATAACGCGCTTTACAATGTAAGGATATTTATTAGTTTTACTCTTATTAATATTGTTACTGTTGTTGTTACTCTTGATTAATTAATTAGATTAATCTAAAATATTTTACGCCTCTTCGAATATTTTAATATTATGATTTTATTTGGAATTATGATTTTTAATAATTTTATTTGGTTCATATTCAATAATTGTACAATATAGATATACAGAACGTGTATGGTGTTTCTCAAGTTTAAGATTGAGTGGTAGTATAGGATTGCATAAATGGATAAATGCGAGGTATTAGTATTGACAAGTTTAGTTTTCAATTTTATCACTGTGATCTATTCAATGTCTGGAATCTAAAGACAATTCGACATCTTTTTGCAAATCCAGTTAGAGTATCGCGAAGTTATTTTAGAGGAGACGTTCTTGTACAGAGACGTCACTCTCAATCCCGGCCATAGATTTTCAATTTGCAAATATCCGGTAGCGTGAAGGGTTCCCTAATGTGATAAATGCTTGGGATATTTCAATAGTGATCCGACAAATAAATTCAAGTTTAAAGACAAGCTCAACTCAATGTTCAATCGTATTTATTATTATTAATATTATTTATATCTCTATTTTGTGACGTAAATGAATCGAAATGGAATCGAAATTTTTGTTACTTAATTTTATTTCAATAATTTTATTTAATTTCAGAAATCTGTTTTATTAATATTATAAATATTCATAGTTTAGATGATTCCATTCTGATCGAATCCAAAACATATATATTAAATTGAAAGTGAGTATAAATAATTGAAGAGCACTTAGTTGGTACCATGTGTAATCGACTTGTAGGATCTTCATGCAAGACATGATTTTTAGCGTTTTATCATCGATTAACTGTCAATCGTCGTTAATATATTCGTCCTGTCTTCAGTCCTTCAGAAAAGCTGACGTTAATTTGCGTAGTTTACATGTTAAACGATCTTGACATCTGTCAACAGTATTAAAATTCCGTCAGCCGCAGCTTTCTGAATCTCGTTTAGCTTGATCACATATTCTAATAGTGGGTCACCTCTATCATTGTGCGATATGGTCGAGTAATTGGTCGCGGATTTGTATTGTGTGCAAATACGAGGCATATCAATGGAAGTGCACACCTTTCTATCGAATTTGTGATACGCCATAAATACATTTATTAACACAAGCAACTGTGCCTTTAATAATAGTGTTATACAAACAGGAAAATAAATAGGTAACTAGACTTTCGTTAGGAATAATTGGATTATTATCTCGTAACATAGTACTATTATCCTTTCTTCATATTCCATTTTTCACACGTAATAACGTAAAAACAACGTCACGTAACAACGCCAGAGCATAAGAAAATTAAGTAATTAGGAAGAAACGGTATTAAAATATTTTCAATCGAATAAGTGTAAATATGTAATATTGTAATTACAAAGTACTTAGGTGTTAAACTCTCTGTAATGTTAAATTTTTATTAGTTGTTATTTAGTGGACAAGTACTACAATTCTTGCGTTAATTGATTGGTTCATTAATTTAAACTACCGAGCATCGTTGCTAGAGCAAGTGAAGCGTATTGTAGGATATTTAAGTGCTAAGTGTCCTAGTAATAAATGAGAAAGCGTAATATTAGGGTTGATGTCTATAAGTGCGTGCAGGAGCATGAAAGTGATGCGTGCGAGGACATTGTATGGAAAATGTGGAAGATGGCGTGTGCAAGAGAATCGAGTGGAAGGAATATTAAGGTATACGTTTGAGTGTCAGGGTGTGTGGCTCATTGAGGCCAAATTTGCATGTTATGCGTGGGAAATACGTGATCGAGGAAGAGAGTATAAGTTCAAAAGAGGAGAGAATGCTAGATTGAATAAGGACGTATGCATGAGAGCGAAAATACTGTCAATTTAATGATTTATTAATGTTAGTCAGTGTTTACTTCAGAGTGTTTAATTGAGGGTGAGACAGTATTTGAGATAGTGTTGGCGTGAAAATTGTATACAGCGATAGGTTATTCTTTTGACTTCCAAGTAGAATCATTATTTATTAATTAGCGACCCTGTGTAAGTGATTGTCTGTGCCTTACTAACTTTCATCTTCTGTAATATTCTCCTAATACTTGGGTTTTGCCACCTACGTGAATGGTCGTTGGTTGTCACTGATCGAGTGTCCACGTTTAATCGAATAATTAGTGGCTTCTATTTCCCCATGGTCATGCCTGAAAGTCAAGAAGGGTAATGTGTACATACAATATACATGCGTTCCTCGTAACGTAACTTAGTTGAAAGCTCTCGTTGAGATGCAAGACCATGAAAGTACCATCGTAACTTTCACGTAGGTTAATATATGTACCTTCCCGACTAAAATTCAGTTTCTCGGTTCAAGGTAATTGTAATAATCATATACATTTTTTCTGCTTTTAAGCAAGCGCAATAAACACCAGTTGAAAGGCAAGATAGATACAGATTATGTTAAAAGGTTATTTTTATTCGTCGATATAAAAATTGAAATTTAGTGTCGCATTCGTAAAAAAATTCAATGATACTTGTATCTCTAACTGCTTCTAATAACTATTCTTTTCATCTTTTTCTTTTTTCATCATTTGTTACATCGTTAATAGATTATTATTAAATATTTTTATTTTTTTATTTTTAATATGATCATGTTTCAAGAAAATATTCTTTTCATAACCGATACCACACACTTCTTAATTTACATAGAATAGAATTTCAATAGGATTTATACTCTGCTTAAAAATATGGAGCATCGAATCTCTATATTAAATTTTTTCTGTTTTCTTTTTCTTTTCAGATCGTGACGCGGTGATTGCGCGATCGCAGAGGCTTCAAGCGTGACAGTGGCAGTCGTGAACAATCTATTTCGTTGTACCCTCGACAGGTTCGAGGAGTACACGAAATCAAGCTCTAAGAAAATTTCGAACTTCGAAAAGGCCTCGTGCACGATGAACGAGCCGGATCCTTGTCTACCATTGATTCTACCACCGAGATATAGGCTTCGCGATCTCATCTTGGGGGATTATGCTTTCAACGATGACGGAGAACGGTGAGTGAATCTTTAGAGCTCTATATTTTTCTATACAAACACTTAGGATAGAAAATTCGCACATATTTATGAACCTGCATGAAGAAGAAGTTTGTTCAATTATTAGTTACTCAAATTATTGCTCGCCTCTTATAAAAAAGTTGCGGTACTTTCCATAATAGCGTCGCATAAATTTCATCAATTCTTCACGAGCTTCTTCATAAAAGTTGAAATCATGTTTAAACGTCTGTAGAAATTTCCGATGAATTATTTATGACAACTGTAGGAAATCTCTAAGGATCATGAATTTAAATCTTTGCAAAGTGTGACAATTTTATTGTAGCCTTTTGGCGAATGTAAATTTAGTTGGCTGTGATTCCTTTCATTTAGAACACTGTTCAAAGAGGAATTCCAGTCTGTAATATCTATTGGCTAATTCCGGTAAAGTTTGCTTTCTTGAACATTCCAGAAATTGTTCCATCATCCTCAGTTTTATTAAATTGCACGAGGGTGGCGGGTGGTGTATGGATAGAATGGACAATGGCTATCGACTACTTCGAAGGTTTAGTCAATGACCACCATCCATCTCCACCCCTTCTCCAATCACACCTCCAATCACACCTTCAACCCCCTCGACGAAATCTTCGAAGTAATCAACCGAAAGTCAAAACGACAAATGGATCGTAGTTTAATTTGAACCGTAATTTTTAAAGAGTGATAGAGCAATTTCCATTATGAACTCTTTAACAAAGTAAAGTCTACACGAATTATCTTGTTTATATTACAGATTAAAGGAAATGTTAAAATTTTTTAAGCAGTGTAATTGAGACAAATTCTTAGATCTTAGGAAAAATAGAAATTTTCTTTAGTTATGTCAAATTTTTAAAAATCAGATTCATATGTGGCTTTTCTGATGTAGGAAATATCGTATGATATTAAGACATTACCCCTTTCATAGTAGCCTTTCGTCAGACATAGTGCATTATATTAATTATTAGTTATCGATTTCTGCGTACACGTGTCGCTTTAATCTTCCTGCATGTAATTAGTCGTTTAAAGTAACGTACTCTACTTTTTTCGTAGAATGTTCCAATTTTTATTGAAATATATTATTCGTCTGTTAATAAACGAGATAATACGATATTATGTGTCAAATACTATGCAGTACTCTGTATTTTGATCATATTCTTCTTTGTATAATAAATTCGAGGTTTCAGTATACATTTGAACTTGTAGCTCTATTTAAGCAGAAATCTATAATATCGAATACTTCAATTTAACTTTCACAGTTAAGTTTGCACTATAAATAATTGCTTTCATCCATCACCTTTAAGGTCGCGTCTGATCAATCGTGTTTCAATTATCGGCAAATTCTTTTAAGTAATCCAGTCATTCAGTTCTTCATACCTTTTACAATGGATATTCGAATATCGCGGGAAGAGAACTGCTTCGATTATGCAAAGCTATCGTGGAGATTTGATCGTATATGGACGAATCCTGTTCACGACTATGGGACACACAGAGAAAGCTAATTCATTTTACGAAAGGAAAGAAGGTTCGAAGGAAACGAATTAAGCCACGAGTTCCTTTCGCAGCGAAGAAAGAGATTTGGGGTCGAAGGAGAAATGATCCAGCGTTTGGGATCAACGACATTTGTGCCTGAAGGGTAAAATATACCGATCAGTAAAATATGAAAAAGAATTCGGTGAAATTGATAAATGGAAATTTTACCGATTCGGTATAAAATTCTCAGCGATGTCTGGACAAAAAGGAAATGATAATTGAGGATTAAATAACGCGGAGGGAATAAAAGTTTGAGTGGAAGCTTTTGTAGTAGCGTAAACAGGGTTGTTTCGAGTTACTAAAAGTATTTAAATCGCAGATGAGTTGACTTCTGAGTTATTTCTCAGACAAAGCGAATTACATGTTTCGACACATCGTATCTCTTTCTTTAATTTGATTTTCTTCGACCCGGGATATACTCCCACGTCTCTTTAATAATTCAGATTTTGTGGCACGGGTAGGAACGAGAATTGGTCGCGAATTGAATGGCATGTTGTCCATTATACAGTAGATACTTGAAATTTCAAAGAATAAGAGGGCTTCGTAAGGGAACTGAAAATAGCATCGAATTTAGAATAAATATGTTGCCAAATATTTTATTGGCGAATTATACGAAATTGCTTCTTTTAATACGACTTCAATATGACTTTCAAGGTAGTCTATAGATTTTAATGAAAATTATGTGCTGCAAAAAATTAGAAGATAACATGAGGTTAACGAGTTATGTTTCAGTAGTTATTAGTTTTTTCTTTACCGAGATCAATTATGAAATAAACGGATTGAGCTTTTTTAGCCAAAATCTACGAAATAAAGTGGTTTCTATATTCTAGTAAAAGGATAGGGTTTATCATGTTCATGGTGGTCATTAACGTATTAAATGTTTGCTTTAACGTTATTATCATTGCGGTAGTTGTATAAAGATAGACATCGACACATCGTTCAATTTCTGTAGACAGAAGGTCCTTCTAAGAATCATTAAATAATTAATTTTATTTTTCGCTCATCGATCGATTATTTCTTATTCCTCGTTATAACGAACATAACAGGGGGTTACATAAAAAAAAAATCAAATTTCAGGACATGTTAAAGTACATTTTTCATTATAACTCTGTTATAACTGAAAAAAAAAACGACACGTTGAATGAACATTTCCAATGAATATGTTCGAATCGCAAGAAAGAATGGAATAAGGTTTTGTCTGATACATTTCACCATTTTATGTTACCTGAGGGGCGTTCTATTTAAATTTTCATCTAACTGGAAATCGATTGGATTGAAAATACTGTAGAGTGAATTAACCGTGGTCGAGAGAACAAATTTTTCTTCGAATTAGTGCAACTATGAATTTTTCGTCAATGGTCGAGAATTACAAGAATATTGTAGTTCGAGTTATGTAATTATATATTATATAATTCTTGCTTATGCTTTTTAAATAGATATAATAACTTGAGACTATCTCATTTATTACATCTTTTATGAATACTAAGGTCGATATCGTGTCACTAGGACGTAAAGGCAAACGGGGTAATTATTGTACATTTTATATCACGCTGCGATGTTACGTGACTGTAATCCCTTTCTAGTGAGACAATCTCGTACTGTTTACTTGTTTGAAATGTGCCTCTCGTTGACACCTTTAATCAGCTTACCAATAGACGCTTCAGTTATGCTAAAATGAATTTGACCTCGTATTGATTTAGTTTATGCACTCATTTCTAGTTCAAATAGGACTCAGCTATTAATAATAATTTTTCGACATATTGTCAGAATCATGTTCATTTTAATATCGATAATTCTAATGGGCTAATTATCTGATGTTTGCATAGCAATGTTCAAAATTTCAGTTCGATGTTGTACTCTATCTTGATTTTTATACTACCCGAATGAAAAATTTTCTTTCTTTTTAAATGAATCTAATGTTAGGTAATTGTAGTTTTCGAATATAATTTCAACTTCAATTTCTGGTTAGACATAGTTATCAAAGTTGACAAAGACATCGATCAAATTTCTACAAGTCAAACTCTAAGAAGAAATATTGTCTCCCCGTAAGGTTTCAGTGTTATGAATATTTCAAGAGTGCCTTGCAGTCAATCCCGTTTCAGAACTTCATTTTTTTACTTTTCTTTAGTGACAAAAATTATCGTTGGTAAAATCGTCGGACGAAGTGACAGAAGTCGAAGTATTTTTCGTCGATGATGTATTACAAAATCTTCGAAATCATGAACATATCTAATTTCTGTAGAGTTTAATTTTTCTGTGGAAAATGAGAGGCAAAATTCCACGGGGAATTTTCATTGTAAATGGATTAAAACTTTCTATTATATACTACGTCAAATCCAATATTCTTGTAACGAAGCTTTTAATATTCATGAAACAAAAGTCATCGCTAATTTTTATTAAGCTTTATCGTTTCGATTGTTAAACGTTTTATATCAAATTAAATAGATACAATACGTCGAAATATATTTTTTTTTATCGGATTCACGAAAAAAATGAAAACATCTCCAAATTCCCTAATAGCACATATTCCTGTTATTAAAAATAAGTTGACGATTAAATTTGAATAAAATTATTCGTTGTTCAACCTGATCCTATTACTCAACGTGTATTAAATTGAAACGTAGTTTGATTGTACCGATCAGTGGTTCACCAAAATGTTAATTTCTAGCGGAAAAGCACACGCAGGTTTGTCAGCTGAGGTGCTAGAATTGGAATAGCGTTGAATCGCACCTTCGAGCCGCGAAGTCTAGTTTTTCACGCTCCAGTACCTTCTCATCCTTTGGAAGAAAGTCGGTCAGAAGCGCGTGTGAAATAAAAAAAAAAAAAGGAGAAAGAAAAAAAAAATGGTATTGGTCGAACTCTATGATGACTAAGTTGAATTCAACGGAGAGTACCCTCAGCGACTTCATGCATGTATGAAACACGCATGGATGAAACTTTTACTCCGCCATTTTTTTATGATATCCATTCCCATATATTACGTCTCATCCCATTACGTACACATTTACCGTTTCTTTTATCATTTTCCTCGTAGACGTTCAACAATCAACGTGACCATAAAATGTCCACTTCCTACGAAATCAACGTTTACTTTACTTCGGTCACTCCGCAGATTTTTTTAGCTTCGTTCTTGTTCAATGTCTCGAATTAATTTTTATCGCTGTAAATTCACGGTGATAATATAAATAAATATAGGAAGTTGATTTTGTAACAACGCAACCTCGTCTTCGTGGTTTCTAGATAGTTATCAAACTGCAGCTAATGCGATTACAGGCTCATTAATGCAAATACGTGCCAAATCAGAATAGGAATCCTCGTTCGTTGATAAGACGAGTCAAATTGGCTCTCGAGCAATTTGTGGCAAGTGATATATTAGGGTTGGGTTAGGCTCTGATGTGGTCATTCGTTTCTTCGTCGACATCTCACTTATTTTTGTTTTTTCTTTCAGGAATCCTAATTCTCTAATCCAATTTTCGTTTGCAGTGTCTTTTTACGTTTTCATCCCTTTATCTCATCGATATGATTACCTCGCGTTACTGACTTTGACGTTTTGATAGCTGACGTTACACCTGCTGGATATCGACTGATTGAACTTACTTGATTAGGTTGATGATGATCTATCAGAGACAATAATGAGCACGAATCTACGCTTTGGAACAATAGCGACGACTGTCATGTCTTTCAGACAGTACGACGTCTTTACTTTGAAGAATTTGAATATAACTTGTTCTTCAAGGAGGCAAGGAAAAAACTGATTTCTCTAAGGTTCGTGGCAAAAAACTACCTTTATAATTACTTCAGAGAGGCATCGACGGGACATATCCCGAAACTTTCTCAAACTTTCAGGTTTAAGTGGTCATTACGAACTTTAGCCGTCTCGAGGCGTGCCTAATTTAGACCAAGAGACACTCATTCAATATTCATGCTCTTGCATATATGGGTTCATCGGAACGGAACCAAACGGATTCGGGGATAGACGAAGAAGGCATTGTCTTATTTCACGCCGCGGCTGAAGCTGAGGCTAAGAGCCACACTTGACACAATTAATATCGACCGGCCTTTCTATTTTTGTTATTTTCCGCTGTCCCTTCTCGTTTGGTCAGCCATTTCGTGTACGTGTCCCAAGACCCGACGAACTTTCGAATATCTTCGCGTATGCGACTCGGCAAGCGCTCTGAGGCAAAGTTCCTCAAGGAATTTTGCCGCCTCTTTGTGCGAGGCCATTTCGCGCTCTGGCAAACTGCGGCGCGGCTTCTCCGTGAAGGGAGGCCAGGTATGGTCGTGAAATTTGGAAAATTTGCGAAAAAGTTAAGGGAATCTCGTATTCGTTCGATGTTCGCTCACCGTGCATCGTTTACACGTTAGAAATGTCGTGACAATATTCTATCACGTATCCAAGGCGAAATTAATATGGAAGTTCGTATTAACGCAGTCGAAGTTATAATCGAGTTCGCGTTTATTAAACTTCGGCGAATCGTACCTCTCATTTTTTTTCTCCTACGGTTTGACTATGTTGTTTTATATACCGTTGGGAAAAGATCTGCTACAGGGCATTGCTCGAGTCAATTAGATTAAACGTTCTCGTTGCTAATGCCCGGTAATATCACTACAATTAGCTATAACGATGGTGCTTCATGCTAAACCGGTTATGAAATGTCGTTACGCTTCGCATTAATCACTTTGGTCGGTTTTCTCTTCCGTGCCATGTGTTACATTATCGCCATGACGCATACCTGTGGATTAATAAACAACCTCACGAAGTAATATTGAAATTAGAGCGGATGAAGGCTGTAATAAATAAGGTTGTAATAAATATAGTAAAATTGTTATAGCGTTTGGATCGTGTCATGTTCGAAATGTCATTTATTAAACGAGTACGTCAGCTTTAAAGCAGCTTGACCGAAATATGGGATGGTAATGACTACAGGGCTTCAGTTTTTCTTCTTCTCACGCAGCTCGTGAAGCTATAATTTTTTTAAGTTATCCACATTCGCATATCCACGTCCCATATTATCTCGTTACAATTACTAATACCATTCTACATTATCAAGAGTAAAGTGGTTTTAAAAATTTACATAGAAATGGAGTTACATTTACTTCATAACGTGTAAAAATATCGATGTCATATTCCAATAAAGTCAAATTCCTTAGGTATTCTATAAAATCGTAAATTATGAATGGGAAAAATCACAGTTAAACTTCCGTTTTTAACGATTCCTATCGAATTTCGACTAATGAAACGTGTTACGCCTGTTACTTATCTCGCGAACGAAAAATGTGACAATTTCCGTTCGCTTTTTCTTTTTTCCGGATTTCGAGCGGCTTTTAATTGTACTTCTCTCGTTGCTTCTCAAGTACCGATTAAAAGAAGAAAAAAAATTACATTGATGGAGCTGAAAGAACAATTTAATGACTCAGATGATGAAACACTGTTTCTCTATAGAAATACACGCGACATCGTTTTAACGTCGTTTTCATCGTTCGTAATTTCGTTTGCAATTCATCGGAGTGACTCGGCTTTGCAATTAATAATACTATAAAGAATAATTGGCAATTTCAAAGGCAGCTGGGCTACAAGTGGACGCGTTATTTCATTTTAGCAGTTTAATCGGATACGATTTTAAACGCCCCCTCGTTACTCGATCTCTCGAAGATACAACCGCCCTCGAAACACGCATGTTCCTATCATTACATGCGGCACCCTTCACCGTTGGACGAACATTTTATTACCGTCGTGCTTTTTAATTCTTCCTCGTCGCGATCCTCTGTTCGTCGCAAGGGAAATTCGCGATTAAAGGAGATAGCTGGAAACGAGGCATCTCCTCGCTTAAATGGTCAACCGTTCGTGGTTGCAATTGCTTTCGCATCTCCGGCTGCCAGGAAATTGAAGACCGCCTCTGTACTTGCCCACGTATCGTCGAACGATGATAAATCAAAAAATCGACGAAGTCTGTCGCTATGGTGACTGATGTCTAGAATCTGTTGCATAATCCTCTTCTACCAGATTAAACGACGGGGCGAGATATCCCTTGAAAAGCTGTTTGCCTGGCAGACGCGTCTGCATATTGCGTTGTCTTTTCGTTTTTCGACCCCCTGGCGCATTCACGCGATGTTCAAATGAACCGCGTTGTTCCAGCTTTGTTCTACCACTTGGTATTTAATATAGGTATACGTGGTTACTTGTCTTTGTCGTGCGCTGTAATTCGCAGATATTTACTGTGGTTTGTTCGTTTATTTATTATAGATCATTTTTATATATTTAATTTGTATATATTTGTTTCTCCTCTGTTACTTTTTAGTTTTAACGTAACTTCGGATTTTATATTATTAAAGTATAATTTGTTACTTAGTAATATATGTAGGGAAAGTAATCTACGATTTATTAAAGGCGCGATTTATTAAATATTACTTATGAGTAATATTTATTAATTCAGAAGGGTAATTGATAAAAAATGAATCGCGATTAGAGGTTTAATCGGTTAAAACATGTGACGATATCATGCATTTATCATTCACTATCACGGGAATGAAAATATGATAACAATTTTGAATAATAGAAGTTGTAATGACGAGGAGTTGATAAGCCGTAGCATTTATTGATCGCGACTACTTCCCACGGGCATGTATTTTAATTTCTTTAATTGTATGGTGAACAGTCGAAATAAAAGTGTGAAACGGTAGAATATTATAAGAATGATATGGAGAAAGAAATAGAAAAATTTCAATGTTGAATCGGTGTTCAAAATATGGAATATCCTGGAAATTCTCGATGTTATGGTATTTCTTGTCTTATCGCGATTCCGCGAAAATTGGGTTTGATAATTAAACGATATAATTAATTTTATAAAACTACATGTGGGAATAGTAGATGGTTAGCGAAAAAGTAGGTCGCGAAATTAACAATTTACATGATTGCATGTTGTACATGGTCGTATATTGCCATTACTTTGTGTTCTGGCGTCATCTAAGTTGGCGAACTTCTACGGCTACTTCTCCTGCGAGAATATGTTCACCTTCATTTTTTTTCGCGTCTGATTAAACAAAATTTGCTTTTACCTCGAGCTTGTATATACGAATCAATAAAGTTGTTAATGTTAGAAGGGAAAGTTAGGGATTAAGTTAGAATATGACAATAATATAATGAAACTAGCAAAAAAAGAAACTCATTATTTGCGACCATCGCAATTACTAGCTGTATTAAAAAATCGTATTCATCAAAAGGCAGTATTAATCGTAAATTACCCCGACGATATTAATGGCAAATTACATGGAGCATCAAGTTAATTACAGTAAAAATTGAATTGCTACGTGATCCAATTTGCAATCTTAATTTATACCATTTTATAAAATTAGCCGAGAGCTTCAGAGGGAATAGATTATGAGCGTAAAAGACCAAAGGAGAAACCTTCGGCTTTGTTATGTAATTACTGCTACGAATTATTAAAGCACTTTCGATGTAGTAGTACTGGAGAAAATTGCTTCAATTTCTTCCTAATTCATTTATTTCTCAACATCGGACTTGTAAACAATCGTAACCTTTCAAGTAGTCGGTGAGTTTATTTTCCTATTAAACCATGTAATTAAATTTTGATATCGATTAAATAAACGTTCGTTATAAAATTGTTAAGAAATTTAAGTATCGTCGCGTTGAAGCGAGAATAATAGATTATTTTCTATTCAGTTATTCAAAATATTCAAATTTCCATTCAGTTTCATGTGTTCCCTAAGTCATTCAATAACAGGAAGAATGCAAGGCCTTGTTATCGAGGATAACTGTGTAGGTGTACTCGAAAATGAGCGCAATGAATAGATTCCGAATATTTGGTAAATATGTTCACTAAATTAAGCAAATAAATTTAACTCTATTATTATTATTGTAAATTATCCAACTAATCGTAACATAATTGCTACGCGATAAATTTAATATAATATTTAAAACGAACGTCGATATGTTTATGCGGTAGTTCATCGTAAGTTACAAATTAATTAGTCTAAATTAATTAATCAATAATTTGTTCATTTCATAATCGCTAATATATTCTCAATCGCGAGAAAGCAACGGAAGATATTTAAAAATTGTCGATATAGATTCGCTGATAGCTATTTGGTACTTACTGACGTTTAATACTTACTAGTGTAGATAAAGTAGAAAATGTTTGACGTTTTCGTTCTTTCCGAGGCATTTATGAAATTTTTCTGTAAAGTTTCGTTTCGCTTATTTTTCCGCTCTCGAGAACGTGCTTCACTTACGTTTTGAGACAACTTGTAGCCCATTTACTCGAATATCTCGTTCTTTTGAATCCTCGCGAACATTGTTTTCTGGAGATCTTTATAGGTCAACGAGTATACTACATCTTTAAACGAAGCATCGGACTGTGCCCGTGGAGAAAGCTGACACCTTTCTACCTTATCGACTGCGTCTCTAGAGTTTGCAAAGCTTTTGAGCTTGCGAGCTTTATACTTCTTGGTCAGCGTTATAACGCTCCCGTTGTTCTCTAGAGTGCGCTGCTTGATGTAGCCAGGTTCCTAGAGAGATAAGGATCCTGGTAACCTTTAAGCTTTCTTATCTGGTCACGAATGTCTCGTACAATTCACCGATATCTAGAAAATTGTTCATGTTATTCAAGGATTATTACATTTTGTTATATCTCAGATACTCGATCCAGTACATGTGAAAGATAACCTGTTTAGTCTTCCGTCTCTTTCTGTTTCCATATTTATTTCTTTATGTCGTGATTTTACGTTTGCGAGGATAATTATCGCATTTACATTCTTAGTAAGTTTTATCTTATTGCTAGCTAGATTTTATTCCGTAATTTATTTTGTTGTTCAGTTCTGAATGTTCTCGATACTAAACTATTAACCTAGTTTCTAGACCGTCTGACTTATCTTTGACTCCTACTTCTAGATATACATATATATATACTTCCACACGTTTCATTCTCTAATTCTGTGACCAACTTTGTAACTTTCGATCACAATAAGGTTTATATTCGTTCTCGTAATATATAATAAAACTTTTAATCGATATTTTTATTTAAAAAAAGAAATTCGTATTTCTTCTATACTTTGCGAATGACTTTTGTCATTAAACCAATCTTGCGTGAATACTTCCGCAACTTTATTTTGAGCCACGCGATAGCCGAGCCTCGCGATAGGTGAACCACGTGGCCTATTGAAAGTTCGAGCTTTCCGCGCTACGTTGATCGCAAGAGCGCAAGCTCGCCACGCAAGTTTGGCATTTCCCGGCGCGAATCGATGATATACTCCAGCTATCCATTCATCCCATTGTGTTGTTTCGAAATACCCTCGCTCCCACGACTATCGATGTATAAATTTAACTCGCTTCTCCAATTTAACGACACTCGCTGGTCCAAGATAGGTCGTGTCATTGTATCACCAATGGACAATTAAATTTGGAAAAAGGTCTCTAAAGGAAACCACTCTCTCTCTCTGTTCCTGCAACGGTACGGGAATAACTGTCCCTAAACTTCCGTCACGTTTCCATGAAATGTCGAAGGAATTGCTGCCTGGAATTTAAGTTTAAAGTTAGGACTCGAGGAGTCGACGTTGATCCATCCATCACGAGGTATTCATTACCCAGGAAGGTAATATAAAATAATCATATGTAAATTACACGACACTTCCACGAGACCCTCGAACAATCCTCGAAGACATTGGCTCGCAAAGTGAAACCTGTTCTCGAACTCGTGTCAGGAAGCAGCATACCAGCAGGCTATTAATAAGCAACACTGATCCATGGACATGTTCGGCCTGGGTTCATTTAGCCTGGCTAGTATTATTTATCACGAACATCCAGGTGATCTCGAAGCTGACAGGAAGGATCTAATGTAGATGACTGGGATACAGAAATGTACGAAGCATCCCGTGGCGCAGTCGCCTTGACAACGGCGGCGCCACGTGCATGTATGCGCCGCTTTGCTACGTGTTTGCCAGGAGAGAGATGGAGAGGAAGCCATCGAGCAAGAGGGAGCGAGTGAGTCGCGTTGACAGAACGAGAGGGTGGCAGGAAGAGCGAGAGAGAAAAACCGTGGTGTTGAACAAGGAGAAAGGAAGGAGGAGTGGGGGTGAATGTTGGTGATCGGAGAGGAGAGAGTAAGGGTAGGTTGAGCACGAGAGAAAACTGCTACGATGTACCGCAGTACGGGGTGGTGAGCTGCGAGCTGGCTCTCCTCGACAGTGAAAAACCAGTGGACTAGAGGACGACCCGACATAACCCACAGTGACACGTTATCGCAACTGATCCGTCTGTCCAGGCAGTTCGTGATCCGCCATTTCCATTCACGGAAATCCTCGTGCGTTTTCTACGGATCGCATCGCCACGAGTTTTTCCTATCGACGAACGTGGTGTCCGCTCTAAGACGACTTGACTGAAAACTTCCGTATTTCCTTGAGAAATCCTTCGATCCCGGCCAGGACAGAGGTTCTCCTTGTGCGTGCCGATGTAATTTACAAAAGTTATGGGAATATCGTAAGACTAGTGTCATGTCAAGGCCGATGCGGTATGTGATATATCGATACGTTTCACTGGTTCAACCGCGATGCTCGATCTTTGACACTTGTCCCTGGATTTCGTCGAGGAAAATTTGTTACGCTCGCAGCGTTATCGAGCGTGCCTGGAGAGATTTGTCAGCGGTTAAATGTCCCGTGAAATATCCCTGAGAGCTGATCAGCTGATTCTCCGTTTCACCACCGAATGGTAATCGAGGCTGTGAAAATTGTTAACGTACATAGGTGAACGTTAAAGCATCGATGGCCACACGTTGGCTCGTCGAATCGTTATCAAAAACGTACAGTATTTTTTGCATTCTTATATTTATGTCCTCGTATTGATCAAGTCGAACAATGCGAGGCTTGGTTTTGGAACGATGAGTACGGAGAGCGACGAGGATGAAATAGACGGTAACGTCTCAGTGAATATTCATCGAGTCGATAATAATCGGCCACTGTTTACGAGATAAAGGTCTACATCTCTGTGTTTCGTTTCAAGTGGTACGATCGTTGTTTATCCGCGAAGCATCTGACGTAAACGACGAGGTGCGCTGCTGGCAGATTTTTATAACGGCAGAAATCTGGAGGTAACGTGTAACGATAACCTTGAAGCACGCATAGTAAACGGTAAGCCTTAACCAGCTGGGTAACGCAAAGCAACAGAATCCATTGATCGCTTCGCAACTTGTCGCAACATTTCTGATAAAACGCTTATGCCTGAGTTATATGTACCGACCGTACACTCGAGTACGGTGTAACGAGAGCACCACCGACTAATGTAATATCGTTAACGGTCATGACCTTCGGTACTAACCATCACGTGACTCCGTTTAAGGCAATCGGAATCCTGTCGTGACAAGGAGCTGCTACGAATCCTCGTTAGCCATAGTGCCAGCTGTTAAAACCGCAGCAATCAATTAAATCACCCCTGAAAACGTCGAAGCTGTTCATCTGGTTGTCTGTGTATACCTATGGCACGCTCGCTGCTTCCTGTCGATAAAGAGAAAATCGTACACGTTTCCACGACGAGGAAAAATTACGATAATGTGTCAGACAGATAACGATGATCGTTTGGTACCATTGCAATTGGCGTTCATGGGACGAGAAATGAGAACCCATTTATCGAATGCAACGTATACCTTCGGTGCATTGGATGTTTACGAAACATGATGTCCATCGATACTATGGCTACGATCACGAGGTTCGTTGTTATTTGACATCGATCAAGGGACAGATAACTGGTGGACGAAGCATTCGTCGTCAGACCTGCCATACGAGTTGAATTTTTGAAAGTTATTGTTAAACATAGATAATATAGTTTACATAGAGGTTACATTTGAGATCGTTGTTGACGCTGCACACCTTTGATAGTCGCGCTAGATTCGTTAATAATTGTAACACTGTTATCGACATACGCGAATCGTTGATTCGTCTGTAATTTTGAAACGATTTTTCTCGCCTTGATACCAAAATTATACAGAGGGCGCGCATACGTAATTGTTATGGAGCGTTGAATATATCTCTCGTAAGCAATAGAGTCGTATACCGTTCGAACTTTGCACTCGTTAACTGGGGTCACTAGCTTGGAGAAATTTTTAAAAAGTACGGTTTTATCGACCGAGTTTGAACAAAAATTTGTATTTCTCGGTCGAGAAGCAATTTCTCGCTTTGTCGAACGTTTCGCGAAATATTTGATAGAACCAGTTCGAAAGTGGATAGGTATTAATTTCGCACGCTTTATAGCTGTTATTTTACTCTTAATTAATCAATCGATCGTAAATAGAAGTATAAAGGTACGATAATTAGCATGTTATACCGAGGTCTAAATGTCAGCACTCGTTAATTGCATCGATTCGCGAGTATCCGAGCAAACGTTCTCGATTCGAGAGAAATTTATCCGAATCTAACATGGCGTTTTCGCTGAACAATCACTGTTCTCTTTAAATACTCTAACGCGTTCTTAAGAACACATTACCCAGTCACCAAAACAAGATACGAAGATGATCACTGCTTATCAAGAACGGAGGAGTTCGCGATACCTATTCTCGCCGATAAAGCAACATTCTAAGACACGGGAGTAAATCAAAGAGAATCAAAATTGACACACAGAACGATCACAGTTCTAGATCTAACGTACCGATAATCCCTATCGATCCAACATGACGGAAAAGGCTTACAAGTTGTGCCATCGGTTTGACTATTCGAAAGTGATCCGCGATTCGTTGAAGTACGACATCTGGACGCACCGACTTCCCACGACGTAATCCGCGATGTGAAAGTGAGGAGTTGACGATGATGTTGTCGGAGGGACATCGTGGATCGATTCGTTCGCCGGTTGAACGATCACGCGCAACAAAGTGAAGGTTCGACCGGGAAAAAGGGAACGTCGGGCGAACGAGTCGGCGTTCCGTCACCTGTTCGCCCTGTTTCAACAGCGTAAGCCTCGGGATCCTCTGCGAGGCCAAAACGCTGCCTCGTCGGTACCCCTGCTCGAGATGGGCGCCAGAGCATGGGATTACGAGGCACTGCCGGAACTCCACACCTCGACGGCCGTCACGCCGACATCCACGCCACCGAATGCACAGCAGAAAACGCATTCGCCGAGGGTCTATTTCCAGGCAGAGAATTTGGCCTCGACCAGGAGACGGAGCAGCTCCAGGTTACTCGCGCCCCAGACCTCGTGCAGGAGACGAAGCAGGAGCATGAGCGCATGGAGTGACCTGTCGAGATCGTCGTTCAAGCTCGATGAAAGGTGGGTCGTTGATATTAGAAACCTCCAGCGGATAGGTTGAATGGTTGAGAGAGTTTGTATGTCAGTGCGGTTGCTTTATCAGAACTTCTTTCGCAGGTGTTAGTGGAGGTTCTTTGATATATCCCCTTTGACACGGTTAGGCTTCGTGCGAAGCATAGACATAATCCTGTCTCTTGAAATACGATTTTTGTTTATGCTTCCTTTTTTATACTGGCGTCGTTCTAGTATGGAAATCTTGAGTAAAATATGTACCACGATTAGTATGCATAAGGTACCGGTTTTATAACCTCGATAAATACTCGTTTGATAATTAGGTGGTGAAATGAGAAGTTACAGTTTTCGGATTTTTGCTTCTGCGGTCATTTAAGCGTACGTATGCTTTATAATGATATACTATTTTCCCTGGACGACTTTAATTATTATTATCTCTGCGGCTATATTTGGTCCAGTTGTTGATTTTAAAAGGTATTGTAAAAAGTATCGAGAACTTTTTACTTGCTCCTTTTTATGGAGAAATTTAAATATAAATCACGTTGTTATGTGTCTCACAGAGGGAAGCGTAATAAGCTGCACGAGGAAATTTTGTTTTATAAAGGGAATCGAGTAAATCTGTAGATTTTAAAGTCACGAGGTTAAATTTGTCAACGTCGTAGAATTGCTTCCCGAATATTTCACGGAGATTTTCCCGTTCAGTAAATCCCAATCTTTTCAGAACGCAGAAAGTTAGGCTCGTTGCAAGGGTTGAATGTACAACTTCTCTCCTGGGCTTATTTATTTCCTGCATTCCGTGATTTATAGCGGAGGAGAACTTGCTCATTTAAAATTCCTCTGTGTATACGAAACCGAATAACCACAGTTAAATATACAGTTTTCGCGTTCTTCATAAATTTGCAGTCTATATGAGTTCTCTAGTGCATAGCTAAATTGACGTATATTGCAAAACACGAAGTTTGAATCTCAACGTTTGATGCTTTTTGCATTATTTTGCACCGTTAGCACTGTTTTAAGACCGAATGAAATCTCAAATATTCACTTTTGGTCTCTGAATATCCTTTATAGATTTCATCCAGTTTTAAATGCAAATTTACTCGATGATCGTTTTATCACAAGATACACTCCCTAGTGAACCTTGTTGGTATTAAAATTAAAATATTAAAATCGTTCGATAATAAATCGATATTATGCGAGTTAAAATAAGAAGAACGTGGAATAAGGATAAATCAACAACATTGTGGTCGTTCTCCCATGTAAATCGTTGTTCATCGGTAAAATAAGTTATTCCTGTTTAACCCACTTACAGCGTATCCAGATAAATTGCGCGTAAGATATATTAGTATCGTTATAATGAACGTGGTTACACCGAGTTGTTGGTCTCGTGTCGTAGTAAAGAAAAGTAGTTAAAAAAGGGAGAGTATTTTATACAGGTGTCTTTGTTACAGAAATAAAATCGCCATATAAAATGCTCGGAATTTACCTCTGTTTGCAAATTATTGCGTATGCAATTACCATATCGATTGCCTCGCAATTACTAGAAGATTTGAAATGTAAATGTAGGATTATACGAAGAAACGAATAACTTTGACTGTCTAATTTTTGACTCGTTCGTACGGTAAAGGATTTATCGAGCGATTTTATGCAAATTGTAATAGGATGTAATAGCAGAAATCATACATAAAATACCGTTATAAAAGGGAATAAAGGAGAGAGCGATAAGGAAAATAAAAACGTAATGAAGCATTTAGTCGAGAAAATGTGCCGTTTAATCTACTGAAAATCACGACGCGCGTTTCACCTAATTTTTCGAATTCAGGTTACGCGTTGTGGGTTGCTACCACAGATACGAAAGCTACCACAGCTTTCGCATTTATATTTTTGTATACGTTAGAGATTGCACGTGCAATGCGAGCGCACTCGATCCATTGAAATATCTCCCCTATCTTTTATTCTTTGCTCCACGTATATCGTATGCATCACATTGTCGAATCCAAAACAAAATTCAAAGTAACTTATTTATCATAAAATATAGAGATACTGTTATTTTCGCGTATAAATTATTGACTTCAAACTCTAAACAAACGTACGAATTGTTTCGTATATTTCATTTGAAATCCAAATTCTTTTACTTGTCGACTTTGGATATCTAGGCTTGTTTTACAACAGGAATGGTTTCCTTGGCATAAATCCGTCGGTATTTCATCGCGAAATGACTCTATGTTATGCTAAGCCTCGGTGTTTAATTATTAGCAAACTCCGTGAGGATAAGCCAAGCATGTGCCTGTCAACGCATCGAAAACCAATAGCGACCCAGCGTACCGTAATATCGAGGAATCGTAATTAGGGATTTGAAAGGTCCCAATACATGCGCGTTCATAAAAAGGTCGACGCATATTTGACGTAGTGCCGCATCGGCTTAATCTCGGAATTTCCAAGCAAAATTTGCTATACAACCGAATTTACTTGGCATGTTTCGGTGTGTGCCGAGTATTTCATTATACGTGTTCGAGAAACTATCTCTCGAATTTCGTAACATTCAGTACATGATAAAATATATTTCAAATACAATTTACCTGCTAGCAAAGGAAATATTTTAAAATCTAGGACACAGAAAGTTATCTCAGTGAATGGTATGTAATTGTAAGTCTTTTTTTAAATGGAAGTATATATATTTATTTATTTACATGGTTATATAGATTGTTCGAAGACTGTTCCAAGAATTTATTGATTTACAGTAGATTCGTCTTTTTAGGTTATTAAAGATCATTTATTATCCATCTAGATGAGATTTTCATTTCCAAGCATAATGTTTCTCTGTTGTTTTCGCCAATGACATCGCAAAATAATTTACTACAACCGCATCTTCGTTTTCAAAGGGATTTTATCAAATGGTTGTATACAATGCGTGCTTTATTTATTTTCTATAAGAATATCGTCTTCGTTAAATTTCTGTTGCGAACGAGGATACATAAATTTACTTTCCAAGAACGTTGCGAAACTTCTTGAGTATTCTGAAGTCTTACATAGCATGTATTTTAAAGCTACCAGCTAACATTCATTCGGTAAGTTACTATACGTAAGGTAGAAAATTACAAAATATCGAGGAGAAAGGTCTTGCTATTTATAAATTATCTCGTACCTTTTTTATGTAACTTTATTATTCTCCTATTATCACATTTCCATATTATCGTTTAGTTGCATCAGAACATTTTCATATTATACTATTTATAAAATTAATTTCGTTTCTGTTCTCCCAACTATATTTTCCATCGAGATACTATCTCGTTAAAAGGAAACACGGTATGCAAAATTTTTCTCTTCCCATAATCCTGTGGTCGACAAATTTGTATCAAATTTATATCCACCTTGAAATACTGAAGTTCGCCACCTGAATACTTATCCAAGACTTATCCTTATTGGGCGAAGCTTTAGAGAAACATAGAATTATTAAGAATAATCCTGAAAATGAGAAAATTCGAGAAAGTTTGATACTCCCACGAATTTATATGTCCTAGAGATAGAGGCTAATTTAATTTCGTCCAACGGTAATTGCTTTAATTCCATTTCAAAAACAATTTTCGTTAACCCCCACGTGAATTTTACGTTACCTCCTAAAAGGCTTTGGGAATGATCCGCTTGGAACGGAAGGATCAACTCTCTTTATCCTTTTGATGACGCTGTACTCATATAGCGAGTGTTGGTCTTCAGAACTCACACGTTTAAGTACCGGGTTTCACGCAAAGCGTGTGCATTTCGTGCATTTTGAAAGTGCACTTTGTCATATTTCTGCAGAATGGAACGCTAACGGCGCCTTTTTCCGAATGGCCTGGTTGCCCACTTTGTTTCTCACTCCGCGCTGGCCAAACTGCTGCAACGTCGATAACGATCCTTGGCAAAAGTGATACACCCTTTTTTTCTCACTAAATCCTTTTCGCGTCAAACGCCAAATTCCGCTTTTATGCGAAAGATCGCGACTTTCTCTTCTCTAATCTTCGCGTGCATCCGCGTCGATGTGATATCGATTCGAGGAAGAAAGAACGATTTATGGGTAATTATATTTTATGGCCGACTCGAGAGAACGTTATAATTATAAACACTGTTATGGCTATAAATAAGCGTTAAACCCGAGTTTTTCTTACGGCATGCTGAAACAAAATGTCGACGTGAAATATTTAGGAACACGTATTAAAATGTGATACGCTATAATTTTAATGAAATATCCAGTGGTTTCTAAAGCGCCACCGTTGCACTTGCTGAAAGCTCCTGTTCCAAAATGATACAAGATTTTCGTAATAGGTTTATGATTCGCCCATTAGACAGGTTTTGCTTTACAGGTTACTTTACAAAGAAAATTTGAAATGGGATATTCTTGCTATCTTGCTTTTAGCTCAACGTAAATCCGTTCTTGTTAACGTAATTTACGCTTAATCGCTGGTTATCTACTTTACGTTGGATTTAAACTACGAATATTATGAGGTTAGATTAAACGTCGTGAATTACGATAACATATGAAACCAGAGAGACTTTCTTTATTGTACAGCCGGTAAGAATTTTCCAACTCGTAATTGCAATTTTCGTGGAAGATTTATCGCCGTTTCTTGCCTCTTTCTTGCTCGCATTGTGATGCAAACCGTAACCCGGAAGTTGAGTTCAGATTAACTCGAGCAAACAGGACCGTTCGTTTTAAATGGCACTCGTTTTCTCTTAAATTGGGAAGGTATTCATGCGTAAAGGTCACGTTTACTTTGATGCCAGCCTACTCCACTTGGATTATCTGTATAGCAAGTGAATTCAACAGGAGGATTGAAGTCGCTGCTGGAACAAATATGTAGACGTTCCAATTTGCCGCCAAGTTTGGCAATATCGTCACGTCAATGCATAATAACCCCTTCTTTGAAACCATCGTTTCAGCTGTTAACCGAGGCATATTACAGCCAATCATGTATATTTGACAAAGACACATTTCTAAGATGACATTGTTCGCTAAAAATGTTTAAAATATTTTCCTGATATTTTGAGAAGAATATCGAATTTCTTGTTAAAATTAGTCATGATTTGAAGATACATCTACTTTCTGGGAATTTGGGAAACAAATTCGGGTGTTCGTGTCTAGATAAACCTGAATATGTAGCGTTATGTTTGCTAGTCCTGGACACGCAGCTGTTATATTCCTTAGACCTGGAAATGTATTCTCTAGACTTGGTCGTGTAGACGAATTTCTTGTATTTGAACACGTAGATACGAATACTCTGACCACAAAACACATATTTGGACAGCTTAAATCTTTCATACTAATGTAGGATTCCGAAGCACTAGAGAACCTAAATTTTTAGGTCACCTAGGATCTAGTGCTTTAGTACTCTGGAAGCCTGGGAAGAAGGTCAACGTCCACCGTCTAAGCCCCAAATGCTTATTGGTCCGTTCTAACGTTTCTCAATTCCTAGTTGATTGCTTGTTGTCGTCTTATGTTCATGAAAAGTTTCTGCCAGAAAATCTCTTCTTCCTTATATACGTTGCTATCTATCTTTTCCGGTCACATCAGAATTCGACGGGTACTAACTGCATACTATTTTCTCTGCATCTGCTGCAACCTTAAAGCGCAGTCAAGCTTGATTACTCGACTTCAATCCGTTAAATCTATTTTCCTGACATTTTACAAAAATTGTTTCCAACTACTCATGGTCTACAGCGGTTTATTTTTCCTGCAATTTTAGCGAAAAGTTNTGGTCCACAGCGGTTTATTTTTCCTGCAATTTTATCGAAAAGTTTAGAATTGTTTCATCGATAACAGCGCCTGCAATCTGTGCAATCTCGTGCTTCGTATTGCGTCAGGTTTGGTTTCAACACAGTTGTCGCTCTATCGATCTAAATCGCGTCATAAAATAATCATTTCTATCCACCCTCTGCGGATTATTTTGATATACTGCTAAATCCCTGAATGATAGTCGAATTTCTCCCATATCCGCGGAATAAACGCCTCCGAAAGAATAGTAAATTTTCGATATCTGTCGAGCAGTTTTCTATCTCCGTTTTTTCTTCTGTAATTCAGCAACATCAAATTATTAACCCTTATCGGTCATATGTCACCTCTAACGCGACGCTGCAATTTTATCGTGTAAGTCGTATGTCACGTCGGACGTGACAACGCAATTTTATCGTAAAAGTCGTGTATCACGCGGAACGTGACGAGATCGAATACAATTCCGGTGGTAAATTATGTACAAAGCGGTATTGTTCGACGAAACATAATTGGCAATTTAATTTCGGCATATAATAGTACAATTTATTCTGTCGTTAAAAATATCAATAACAGCATGGTTATGCAAAGTTATCTCGGATCGAGCCTGCTATTCTTGCACGACACTTTATGCCTTGGTTAAGTACAAGGTCGAAAGCGGACTAGCGGTTGATCGTCGCTATTACGGCCTGAAAGAATAAACACCACATTCCATCCTGCTGGTTCTTTCATGTTAATCCTCGATCTCGGGTCTACCACCCGAATCTGCACTCTTTTCCATGTCCCATTCAGTGCACTTCAATGCCAGGCTATTACGATTAACGACTGCCGTCATTATTCTCCGCGTTATTGCGCTTCCTCTTGCACGCCTACAACAGCCGTGTTGACATTACTTCTCTTAAAGTTGACGTAAAACGACTAACCGGGAAAAACGACGTAGTAGAGTCGTTCCGATGGATTTATGGGTATACGGCTTAAATATTAATGTACTATATGACTCGCACTGCGTTGCTTCCTAGTGTTTTTGTTTATCAGACTGTGCACATGCACATTGTTATTTAAATAGGCTGAATTCTGCTATTACAATGGGTCGACCCATATTTTTGTCAAATAGTTGACCTGGAATTTTCACGATCTGCTGCGTGCTATCTGTGTTATGCCTAAAGTCGATATTCCTTTTATTCCTTTTCTTCAACCCAGTTATCATCGCGTCACACGTTGCGGTTGACTGAAAAATGGTGATAATGGCTTTCATCCTCTAGGGCTTTTCTGGATTAATTCTTTTCTCGCGTCGAACGAAATGCGAAAGGTGATTCCACCTTTTCCTGCATCGCGCTTCGTTAAAGTTCTCGATGAGAATTATATTTAATTTCATATGTGGAAATCGTGTGAAAATGATACAAATTATATTATTTAATATGATCGTACGATTTTAATTGATATTTATCTGGTATTTAATTCTTTGTTCCAGGTAAGTGGCCATTCACCCGTATAGATAGATCACCTTTGTCATTATGTAAGTAATCAAACTCCAATTTAATGAAATATATCATGTGAGTAAATAAATTGCAGCGAAACGTAAACGAGTAATTACGTACAGCTTATAATACAATAATCACTTGTCTTTATTAAACAGTCGTGCATTGAAATAACCATACGTTAAATTAATGTTGGAAATGTAATATTATGAAGTCGAGTGGTTTTGTATTTAATTATTTCGTTTGATAAAATAAACGTAGTAATTACTTTTACACGCTCGTTTATGTTACTCGTTTAACAAATTTTCTCTGACAGATAGCGAATAATCTAAACTAGGTTATTTCCATTTTCTTTTGGAATGCAGGAGCTCTGTCGAAGTCGATCACGATTTTGTTCCTCTGTATGACATTAAAAAGTCAGATAAACCTTGTTGAAAAAAAAATGAATTGCTAGATGCTGTGAAAGTTACGGCGTTTGATAATGTTCTCAGTTCATCAGTTTTTATCGCCACGCTTTTTATTTCGCGCGAATGGATTGTCTTCATGTGCCACGTTTTTCCGATTTAAGCTAGCGAAACGCAATATTATGGTTTTATTAGGCTATTCTTGTGGCAGCAATCTCTGTTTCTGTCGTTTGATTATCATAGTAACGATTTGAACATGTGCGAGTCGTTATCCTTTATTTTTAAATCACCGTGTCAACGCACAGCGTCCTCGCAGAGAATTTTAAAGAGAATATTTTTCATACGAATTAAATGCAAACAACGCTTCTATTTATTATGTATGTCCTCTGTCAACACTGCCGCTACTGTTATTTGGATCAAATATTTTTTCAGATATTAAGACACGTATTTTAAAAGTTATACAAATATTCGTTCTTCTAATTACTTTGTTTTACAATCGGGCTGGACAAAATGCTTATAAATCTTCCAATATCAATTATATTATCGCGGAAACTTGCTGCATCAAATTTGATTAGTTAGGTCACTGGATTTAATTGGTATATACCGACTAATTAGCGAAAATTTTACAACTGGTGTATTTTAAACGGATTCCAGAATGGCTCGATAATTTCGATCGCAATACTAACTTGTTACCAATTTCACGTCCCTAAATGACCAGAGTAGATAGGAAGAGGGATTGAATTATACGACAAATCAGCTTTCACGGTTAAACGAGGTCCTAGTTCCGACGAACGAGTTCCTGGTAGTTGCTGTCAAACTTGAGCGACTGCCGGTGTCAAACGACGATAGTGATGTCGTTCACGTGTACTATTTGGGAATCGATAAATGTCGAATCTAGTTACGAAACAGGTTTTTCATTGTTTCATTTCCAACGTGTGTATCGAAATGCGAAATAAAACATCGAATGTCGAATATGTTTCACATTTTCATAACGTCAAAGTCAAATTGCAAAGAAAGTTCTATTAAATTCTATCAAAAGCCGAATCGCAATTTTACAAATTCTTTTCTTTGAAAAATTTCATATTCAATGTAACTTTGATACTTTGTAGCACAAAGTATAAATAAATAATATCGGCATTAATCAGTGTGAATACGAATAAATCTTATGGCACGAGCGTTAGACAATTATATCTTTTCACGGTGGTTTCACGTATATTCAAAAAAATTAATATTGTATCTGTAATCGACAATTTTTACACTTTGTTGACATAGTATCGCGACATGTTTATAACTCTTGATTAGCTGTAGTAGCTGTTTATATTTAGTCGATTGCTCTTGGGTGAATGCGCGTGTTCTTAAACAACAGACTTCCTCATAGCACAAAGAAGCACGCGACCCAGAAAGAATACTGGTAAAAAAAGCACAGGAGAGTATCGATCTTTATGACAGGGCAGGCTAATTAACGGATTTCGTAGTGCAAAGACAACAGGTAGAAAGAACTCGTTGCTTTCGTGGTTTTTCATTCATCGGTGATTCTTTGTCAGAACAATGCAGACATATCGGTATCCCTGGTTCTGTTTGTACATTATCTCCCATGGTATCATTCCTCGTAGAAGCTGTTGTTCTTGCTCGAGGATACAGGAATTATTTGGTACTACTTTTTCTTATCACACGATAATGATTTATCAACGGTTGGAAGGCAAATCTTCTCCCCGTTTTCTCCCTCATTTCTTTGAACCTGCTTTGCTAACTTGGCAAGATTGCCGTTTTATCCCCGTTGGTAAGGTAGATACCTCGGAAGCTTTTTCAAAGATCTACAATTTTGCACTCGAGGAAGCAAATTTCTAACGTTCTACCTTACCGGTAGCTTTCGAGCTTGTCGAGAGTGAACTTCCGGCCGACTGGCGCGACGTACTTCAGCTCCATTCCTGCGATAAGCGATCAATCCTGTTCGTGGATAACAAAGAAACGTATAAAACCATTTTTGACACATGAAATCATATTTTCAATCGAATAATCCTGTATTTTTTAATCGCATTAAACGAACAATCGCAATATTCGTTCAGATGAATAATCTATTTCTTCCGCACGTTCAGATATACCGCAATTTTTAGGTGTCATTTATCATGCAGTATACCAATCTGTCTTTTTCAATTGTAGCTTTCAAACCTTTCATTTGAGATAACCGATGAGATTTAAAAATGAAATAACTCTGGCGAAGGGAAGAAAAATGATCACGCTGTGAAATATTTAATTCCAATGTTCTGTCGTGTCGTACATATATCTCCGCTATACTTCCTGAGTATTCAATTTTCAGCTATGTTCGCTCGTCTGTTCTAGAAACGGAGCTGGTATAAATAATAAATAGGAGAATCAGTAATCAGGCTATTACGGATATCTCGCCAAGATAGTTATCAGAGGCTGGCACCCTTCTTCGGTATCACGATGATGCTCCTCCACTCTATATCTAGTTCCAAGTTTCTTATCCTCCCATTTCAGCGAAAGTGGGGCTCTCGATGTAGTGAACCCCACTTATCCTGGAGAGGGATTATGAAAATCTTGAATGTTCACTTCGCTAAGATCCCTAGTAATAACGATGAGGTACGACGACATTGATGGTCCCACGATTTCATTTCGCTGAAAGCTAAAACATGTTCGAGATATGTTTGGGAAATTTTTCTTCCCCTCGATTACTTAATTAATCCCCGTTTCATTCGTATTAAATCACGCCAAGGCTTTCTTTAAACATCTTTATGCAAATTTCCGTTCGCAAGCACTTACAAGACGTTCCCTTTCTTATTCTGGTCTAAGTAAAGTACAGAGAGGTTAAAGACAGATAGCTAATAAGAAAAACGGATTATTGTTTTATCGACGGTCTTGAAATTCAATTTCAAAAGCGAAGCTTCAATATAAATGTAAATTTTATAGCAAGTTGATTTATGCGGGCATATTGAGCCAATATTTGCGATCAACAATTTTATACTAATGAAACAGCTATGATATTCAATTATAGCTTTCTTTATCGAATTTTTCGCTTTCTTCAAATGTCATATCACGTTGCCTCAGTTAGTATACGATATCATAAAAAGTTTTAAACGAAGCGAAGATTTTTGAACGTTTTAAATTAAATAAAATTCCAAGATAAATATAGTTGCTATTCAATTTTATTAATTTTCTTAGGACACAGATGATTGCGTTAAAATAAATGTCATTAGTATTAAATATGGCTGAAAAAGTGGACGTAATATTTTGCACGAAGATATGCAGCGAAAATATATTTGGAATTTTTTCCCAGTTGGCGGAGTATCGTCATTTCTAGCTGGTACATCTAACGATAATTCTCACGGTTAAGAAATTGCCAGGTAATATCCCACCTCGTTTTCCGTGATTCACTGAAGATGATTTTAGTTCTAAATTGTCCTCATTATATCCCCATCTTTAACGCCGAGGAAACGGAAAGCTAGCAGCGTTTAACACGTTCGAGAAGTGAGATGAATTATAATAAATTCTAGGAACAAATGTTACGATTTTTCGGATATAATTTTCGTGATCTGACGTTACAAATTACACTTAATATTATACCGGGAAGTTTGTAATAATTGTAATGCTTATAAAATTAATCTGTAATTAATCGCAGTCATTAACGTAGAAGGGAAAGGTAGATTAAAATGATGACTGAGAGTGATAGAATTCTTTATAGATCAATATCAATTCTTTACTCGCATGAGACAGTCACCTGTCGATTCATTTTACTGTTCCTGGCACATATTAGCCCTTCGTGACTTTTCGTTCGTCAAATGTCTCTTAACCGATATTGGCTTCCTGTTCTCCGGCAATAGTACGAAATAAATTTAGTTTATCCCGTCGCAAAGTATTCGATCTTTCGTTGCATTTCGATTTTCGATAAATTTCTCTGACGGTATGAAATCCCATTTTCCACGCGTAACGCTATTATTTCGAAGGTGTCGTTTTATAGCGATCGGTTTCAAATTTCAAAGAGAAATCAATTTGTATATTTTCACCAGAAAGACGCGAATCTCTCATTCGCGGTGCACCGCGAATGGTCTTTTGACGTTTCGCAATTGATGGAAAGGAACGAGAGTATGACCAACAATTTCAATTGTTCGCTGAAACCTCGATGCAAGTCTCAGAGCAACAGACTCGTGCAGGCCGCTGCTACTTAAGGCAGAAAATTATGATGATTAGAACGTGTTCACGTAGTCGAAGCAGGTTCGCAGAGTCTCATAAGAGGAGCAGTGATAAGACTGGTCGAGCGGAAATAACGAATTTGTCGTCATTGGTGCACGTTAGATTTACAGAGGTTTACACAGGCGTTTGCGAGCACACGTCCAATTTACTCGTTCCTCTGGCAATCGGAGTAAAAGAAGTTTTTTACCCGGTACAAAGTAACTTTCTCGAGTGTGACGAGAACGGGAAGCCGATCTCGTCTCGTCGTAAGAATGTATTCAGGATCGTCAAGGGCTGCGTCTTCGAGCACTTGCTGCCCGCCGGATATAACTAGGGAAATGAGAACCAAGATCCGTGTTCCGTGTTGCCCTTTGTGCGAGTCTGTGGGTCTTCGATGGCGAAACGCAAGATAGCTTCTGCTCCTCGCGTTGGCTTCCCTCCTTTTTAATGCCAGCTTTCACGGTTATATCGCGTAACTGGCTATCTCGGCTGACAATAGGAAGCGATATAGAAACTCTTTTGCTCCGCTTCTTTTCGATTTATTTATAAACTGTTCGCGCGGGAAAGGTGGAAATGTTATTTGCGAATCGTTAAAGTTCCATTCTCCGCTAAATGTGAAGGAGATGTTAGGAGAAATGGGATTATTTCTGGTACGATTATTTAGAAAATGCAAAAATATATATATGTATATATTTATATACATACATGTAAAAATGGTATATATAATTTTGAATTACTTGGAAGGGTACAATGTAGAATCCGTTTGACTTCTTTGTCGGGTAGTTTGAGTTTGTTACTTTGAAATGGTTTTCCAGCAGTTGAAGATAAGCGACGAGAAATGTGAAGTATACTAGTTTTGTAGTCGTTGTAGAGTTGTGTACAGACTGCCTTTGGTCTTTGTGACGATGAATAATAAGCAGTGGTACGAACGTTTTCATCAAAGTGAATACGGGTGATTAGAGAAATATAAGAAAATTAGATTGACCTGAATTGTATCGATGTTAGTCAGCATTACTTCGTACCTGACAGCGTGGTGTTAAGAATTCCTTGATGGTCGAGGAGTGGGTATATATTTTCAATAGAAATTTTAAAGTTCGTTACGTATATTTTTTTAATAAGCACTTTATTATACTCGAAAATTAGCTGCCAAGTTGAAATTACGTAAAATTCTTTTTCTTCCTATATTATCAATTTCTTCTCTACTTCGGTAAATTAAATGTCGGCATATTCGTTCTTTTACACATTATTATATAACATTAATATTTCATGGAACTGCATCTTGATTTCCAAATTTTCAGGTTTAGATACACGGTCCAGAGCTTTTTTATGGAAATTGTTAAATTGCAAAGGAAATATTTTTCTTTCGTAATCTTACGATAAAGTTTAATGCGTTACGCACTACTTATACTTGCATCGTTGTGTATTCACAGGAAATATTTATTTCCATCGTTAAAACAGTAAAAGCGGCTAAAAATATTCGTTTCCAATAAATCTCCTCAATGTAAACGTAAATAATTCCAGTTGCTAGATATTAATATAACACAGCATAGCAAATTCAGACTGATCAAAAATAACGAGACGCCATTTATTTCTCAATAATGGAAGCTACGAGTCATTGATCCAAACGGGTTCTACTGTTTCTGATCATACTTGCACGGTTTGTGTACTTTATGTTCTTCCTTTTAGCACACTCAACGTGTATCGGAAAGTTTCATTAATCGGATGTAGCTGAATTATCGCATTAAAAGTGACAATATGCTCGTGGTGTGATAATATCTCCTCGAATTCGTAAGTTCATAAGATTAATTATACTCTTTGTTATTTAAATTCAAGAAACTTTCCATCCGGATGGGTACTTTATTAGAACCACGGTCTAATTGATAGAAAAAGTTTCAAAGAGAAAGTTTCTACGAAGCTAACGAAGCAATTTGTTTTTTCTGTCGTCGGAAAAGATAAAATTGCTGCATCTAACTGGTCGTTGCCAGTAATTAAATTCGTAGGTGAAACTCATGTTTGCGACCCATTTGCAATTTCCCGATTGTTCCAATGAACCAATTAAAACCTGCGTATCCATTCAATAACAAACGAAAATATTTCGTTTAATTTCAACCATTTCTTCGATTTCGCGATGCATAGAAAACGAACAAGAAAAATTAAAAAAAAAGAAAAGGAAAAAAAAGCCGCAATTGGAATTAGATTGAAAACTGTTCTTTTAAATTCTCGCAACTCGAATTCAATAGTTCGAAAAATTCATGGAATCTTGAAACTTTCGCAACTTGAAACTCTGGAAACTTGTAGTACCAATTTTAATTTGCGAGAATATTTGAATTCGAAAACTGGAAGTCTAATAAAATGTTTGCATAGACGTTTATTATCCGCCGATTTCGCGTCTTTTTCCTTGCCTAGATTTTATTTCGCATCATAAAATTCGAAAGTCCTACATTTTCAGAAATTTCGCGGCTATACTGTATCAAGAAATCCATGTCCAATTTGTGCGAAATAAAAATTCTCCTCACGATTCTTCCACGATTAATCGACACGTATAAAGGCAACAAGTTCGGTAGCAACTTTCCCTCGTAAGTTTATTAGAATAAACCAAACGCGTATTATAACGATACTTCCTAGTTGGCCAGTTGATATCCTCGATATCCCATGACATCGGTAACACCACCTACGCAACTTTGGATACGCGAACAAACTTCAGGTTTACCCGCGTCAGAGCTTAATTTGTCGGATAGATCCGCAAACTTTGCTGTCTAATTCCGCCATTAAACCCGACGACAGATTTTCGATAGCGTTTAGGACGAAGCCAGCACATATATCTCAGCACACAGACGTTTGTCTTTGTGCTCACTTGTCTCCGACTGCAATTGAACTTGCTCCAAGAGCTACTGATACCTTGGAGACGTGCGCGTTGAAAGGCACGCCGCCTCTCTCTTTGTTATCAACACCGTGTTCAGTTTAAACCCTGGTTTTAACGACTACCGATTATGATGCTTGTATAATCAAGAAAAGCGAGAGGCCTTTGCTCTTTTAAGGTTGCTAATACAATATTGACGCTTGGTGGTCTCGGTTGATGTTACAAAGCGATGTCTTTTAACGACCTCTTTTCCAGTTCTTGCTAAATGTCTCTGGCTGCTGTTGACAGGTATTGATACTAGAGATTATCGGCTAGTAATGCGTCTATAATAAAGTTGTTATTATCATATTATGAATTTAAATATAATATCGTTTAGAGAAACCTTGTATAAGAAATTTGCATGACATTGAATCTTCGATATGGCGTTTCGATACTTCTTCAAAAGGATAAAAATAGTCGATACTTCTTTAAATTTATTCTTCAAACTGGTGCAACTCTTCTTTCTATAGTGCATATTTCTGAAATTATTCTAGGCGTGGAGGTTGCGTGGAAAGTTTGAATAATGCGATATAGTTATAGAACGCAACAAGTACTTTAAGAGCCTTTCTTCGCTGTTCAAACAGCGTTAAAGATTAAATTTACTTGGAAAGTTAGGGTGGTATGGAAAGTACTAGCAGAGATGAAGAATGATCAATGACAGTTTCCTCTTCAATCTCACTTTCGCAAAGTGCTGTAGTTAAAGGATCAATGAGATTTGGGATTTCAAGGAACATAGGAGACTCTAGAAGGTAATTTCGAAGTTCTGACAGGGGTCAGAGAAAATAGCGGAGAATATCGACGTGTCGTGAGTGAAATACAAAAGCTACTTACCTTGAGATAATATATTAGTTTCTTTTTAGCATCTTGGAGGTTTATTGGAACAATTTCACGATCATTCGTTACAACGATAGATTCTTAAATGTATAACATTCCGTTGAACCTAGATATCCCATACATACAACACGCTGAATTCGTCATTCTATGACACTTGAACAGTTCTGAAAATATGTTTCATCCTTGTCATTTCCACATATCACATTCGTTTCTCCAATAACCATACGTTTCTCTGAAACCGAACGTCGTCGTTATTCACCTGTCTCGTTACCCATCGGATCGTTCTATCTTCCAAGCTATGTCTACCTTTATATTATCCTTTGCAGCCGGAGCATAATCATCGTCGAAGTCTATCGTGAACAATCGCTATAACTCGGTAAAGTAATACCGCGGCAAAGGTTCGTGTATAAAGAAAGGTCGTGGCTCTCGGTCTCGACTCACGTCAATGCAAATCGAATCGAAACAACTCGCGGGGGCGCGTTCCGCGAGCGCCAGGCGTAAAGGGTGATTTATCTCGACATTTTGGCGTGCGATTTCTTTTCTTCCCTTTTTTTTTGCACCGCCGACGAGTCATTCAGACGGCACTATGAAGTTTATCGGGCGATGTAAGATCGTAGCTTGAAAAATTCAGAAGGATGGAAAGTCTGAGGGCTGACAAAACCCGGTGTGCATGCAAGTCGAGAGAACAGTGGTTTCAAAAGGAACGAAACGGAGAAACTGGGACGGTGGCTGGCTTCAGTTGTAGTATGTTTTATCTGGGAAATATGTGGCTTCGAATCGCAAATTACGCTGCTTCAGGACTGTTGTACGTCATGGTATATCCTTTTGACGAATCATGATGATACGAGAGGAGGATGATTCCAATGTGTACGACTTAATTGGACAAACGAGTTCGGAAGAAGAATGTCTTTGAGACAAGTTTCATCTCTGAAGTATCGTAAGTTATTGGGTTTATATTTACTTCGCTTATAGAAGAAGAAAGAAATAGAAAGGAAGATTTGGTGCATATTTTTTTGACGGTATATAGTTGTTTTTAAACAACGCATTGTTTTGACAGGACATACACACCTGTTGACTTTTCGAATTTACTTTACTTTACATTTTCTACACAGTTGATTTTGTAATAGGAATTTCGTGAAAGAAAAAAAGGAACTTTCAGTGTTGCAGCTTCATTTCACTTTTAGACTATTCTCAAAATATAATGTACCATAGGCATATAACGTGCCAAGCATAATAATGCTGGATAGTGCGTAATTATCAGGAATTATGTAGTTTTCGTTTCTTTGTTTAACACGCACGTGCTGCACTCGCGGCGAGAGCTGAAATGCATATTTTTGTACTTAATTCGAGAAGCTTCAACTGCGAGAACTTGCAAACGAGAAATGCGAGAGAAATGATAGCTTTGAACAGCAACACGTTCATCTATAAATATACATTACCTCGTTATTCTAAGAAAGAATATGCTCGGAAACACGCAAGTTCCATTCCTATTAGCCTTCTCTGCATATCGAAATCTAATTCTATTTGGCACGATACGTCAACTTTTATGAGGAATTTATCGTCTGAAATTCTATGTCACGAGAAATCGCTTCTTGTAAAATTCAAGAATATAACAGGAATCAAAATTAGAGATAGTAATTAGAATACTATACCAGGGTCTTAGACTTTCTTAACGGTAAAATTTTTATCAGAATATTATAATAGTCGAAATTAGAAGCATTGGTTAGAGTGTATTAAGGAATAGAATGTAAGAAAGGTCCTTTTTTCCTGAAATACCAAGGTTTTACAATTTTTACTCGATAAAATTTTCATTCTAATATTATGATAGCTGGAATTAGAGATAGCGGGGTATAGAATTAAAAATAATTCTTTTTTTGTAAAAAACGAAGATAATGAAACTTTTATTTTATACGGAATTTTTTAAAATTTGATTGTTTCATTTTTATTAAATACTGCTTTAAATGAAGTCTCGAATCAAATATTAATTTCAAATTACTGTCTGATAATCTAAATTAGTAAAAGATAACGTACATTTTACAATTTCGCAATATTAATATAGTGATGTTAAAATTCTTTCTCGTATTTCAGCTCTCAATAACAATGCAGTCCTATACTTTTCTCCATGTTTCACAATTACACCAATGCTACTCTGTTACATTTCTGTATAATTACGAAAAACTCGAACATGGTTTTACATATAGGTTTATTATTCTGCCGTTGAAAATTCGAAGCTGTGCAAAACGTTCCGGAGTGATAAACGTTGAATGTAAAATTGAATATATGGGAATTAATTGAAAACGGAGAATCGATGGAAGGTGGAAATAAAAAAGAAAAATAAATAAATAAAATATAACGCAAGGTGAAAGAGAAATAAAAATAAAGAATTGACGAAACCTATATTTGTCGTCTAGAGGAAATCTTCACTGGTTTCAAGTTCGACATAAATTGAAAAAGACTAGAATTGAGACGTTTCAAACGTTTCACGCTTAGTGGGATTGTTCTTGAGACGATAACGAATCGACAACGTGGATTAGTTCGTGAAAGGAGAATCGTTGGTAATGGAATGGTATTGATCGTCGGTGAAATACCAACAGGATAGAAATTACCTAAATAAGTAGCAATAGTGACGTATATAAGATTACTTGGAATTTATAAATTTCTTCCATAAAATGTAATAAGTATTCCAAGCACACAATGACGGAATGAACAAGGATTCTATTTCACATTTTGAATTTTTTCTTGCTTTCCGAATATGTAAATATAAGTATGGTCCAAAAGATCTACCAAGTTCAATCTCGTGTAAATACGTGAAATATAGCTCAATACACATGAACGCGTTCGACAAACGTACTTTTCAACTTCGAATAGGATTCAAAGACGCTTTGTATACGTGCATAAATTCTCTTTATTCTATAGAAAGGAAAAGACTGCTATGGATTACTTCCAGAGACGAATAATCTGATAAAAGGTGTGCAAATATTTCTTAGAGACTCGATAATTCAGTTTTGCATACAAGAATAGTCAACGGGTAAACATCTATCGCGTTTATACAACTGGTGGAAAAATATTCGGTATCATTTACACGAATTGAACGATGTTCTGTTCACTGTAGACACCGTTGATGTTAAATTTTCTTTATGTCGATAGATTTTTTATCGAAAGTTTTTCCAAGGCAATTTCATTTGTTAATTCTTTTTCGCACGTCTCGCTTTCCACGGAATGCACGCTGAGTCCAAGCTTTCGATCAATACCGTGCACTGGGAACAAAAATGACAGTTTTATGATGTCATTAAAGCGAAAAAATGAAAGCGCGGTGCGGTATGGTGGACGTAAATCGTACGGCAGACCACGTTGTTAGAAAGTGACGCGGGAAGTTTCCCGAAGGAAGAGGAACGAAGAGCGACTTGTGAGAAAGTCACTTCTGCTAATTTGGGGCCAGTGAACTACTACAAAGACGAAAACCAGCTATGCATCGAATATATCAAGTAGTCGTAGATGACAAATGAATAGAAACACGTCTCGTTACCAGCTTCAACTCTTGTCTTAATATCGTTCAAAATGAATACCAATAGGAAAATATTTATTTTCAATCATTTCCAAATTTTTCATTCGATATTTACACGGTTCCACTCATAGCTTGTAATGCGAAGAAAATTGATTTCTAAAAGGATCCTTAATGAAACCGAATATAAACAATTAATTTATCATCGGAAATTTGGTTTAAACTCTTGATTTGACGATTCGTGTCATGAACCACGTTGCATTTTTTTTTTGTATATTTACATTTCTGTTTGTTCGTTTTGAATTATCTCTAGATTCGTTACGACTACACTCGTAATTCTTCGGAAGAAAAACATTCCAGGCGACGAAACTCTAATTCATATTGAAAGTTGACCTCCATGAATCCCATCTGAACAAGCAGCTTACAGATTGAGAGTCAAGAAGCGTCGCTTTCTCCTTCCGGTTCAGCCCTTGGAAAACACGTACGTCGTGTAAGCGCGGGATGAACATGTGACGGCTCCCTTAATTCCAATAAAATCTACAAAATGAAATGGCAAAAACTGATAGAAGCTCATGCATATATAATGCAGTAACGAAAGTTTGACGGACGCGAAGGTGAGAAGTCAGCGAAATAAATTTGAAAGAGAATTCGATCTCGCCCCGAGCGAGGTTTTAAAGGTCGATTGGGATTCAGGGGGGTACAGGCTATCGAAGAAAAGGTTTTATGGCGCCTAATGATCGGCGTAAAAACGTGGTTCACCAACAGAGACCCCATGAAATCACTCTTTTCAGCGTAAAATGTAATTTCACATGGGAATATTTGCACGGCTCGATGTTTCTGTTCTTAGCAAATATCGCCGAGAAACGAAGAATAGAAAAGGTGTGTCAAACAAACTGACAGAAAACAGATATACTTGAAATTTTCCATCGTCAGATTCACAGACGCTGATATCCCGTGGAAATAGAAAACAAACTTTCAAACGTCACCATGATCTTCCTTAATCGATAATAATCTACCGATAAAACATAATTTTTCGCCTCGAAACGAGTCACCGCATTTTCTTATTAATTTCTCTGGTATTTAAACTCGTTGTGTCGTAAATTCGTTTACTTACTACTTCAATCAACGAATATCGCAAACTTTGAAAAGCATGCGTCGTTGTTTTAAAATTTTCTACGTCTACGCAAATCACACGCAAACGAAATTCACGAACTCGAGAGGAAAAATGCGAATACCAAGACAGGAAGTTGAAAAATGAAGCAAACGTGTAGCAGCACAGTTACGTAACTCGCATACATACGTTTCACGAGTACCTGAAGCGAGAAAAGAGGACGAGTGGGGGCTAAAAAATTAATAAAGGGGAAGAAAATTCAAAAGGAGAGACGGCGTTTCTATTCCGAGATTCACGTGGTGACGCCGAAACACATTTTGAATAACGAGATGTTGCAAGTTTCGTATAACAATACTTAAAAGCCACTGATGGTTGCAACGAAGTCCTTTTTTAAATTCACCGTCGTCTGACTCTCGTGGATCATTCATAAAAATGATTTCCTTCGAGTGAGTTGCCTTTGCTCTTAATTCTTTGCGTTTGAATAGCAATAACAAATCAAGAAAGAATTATTTATTAGCGGAGTGTGTCGTTTAATAAAATGCAACCGACACAAAAACAGGTGCAGGATTGATTACTCGTAGTTAAATTAAATAATTGCAAGCAAATGATTTGCATACTCGGACATGGATCAAGCTCCTTATGCAGGTTGCATTTACATTTGCCAGTAATACGATAAAAAGTTACGCCGAGACATCGTTATTTCTGCATATTTCAACATTCGTTACCAAACCACGGCGATCGGGCATATTAAACAGCGAATTCTCGCGCACGCGATCATAAAGAGGCTCATAAACCTCTGTCCGTGAGAGAGACCAGAGGTGGAAACAAGGGAAATTCGGGACACAGGGAGCACCGCGTATGAAACCCTCTGGGAAAGGTGAAAGACCGTTTACACGAGCGCGAAAAAAGACGATAACGACACAGTCGGAGTCGAAATGAAACTCGGGATGGCGAAAATGAACGGTAGCCCGCTGCGAAGCGTTGGTACGTCTGACAGGTAGGGATTAGAAGTAGACGCGGCGGAGGGCGAGAGAGGGAGTGGGTGGAAGAAATAGGCGAAAAAGGAGAGAAGGGGAGGAAGCAGCGTGTACGCGTCGCGACGCGAAGCAAGAATAACAGATCGTGGCCGGCGATTGTTTTGGGGCGTCTGCGCCTGGTGGTGCGAGAGAGGACCACCGAGCGACCAGCAGGAGGCGTCTAAGCCCTCGGGATGCCAGTCGACTCCGAGCCGCCGCGCGGTTGAGATGCGAGCCATCGTGCTCCTGAAACCTCCGTATCACCGTAACCTCGTGCACTTCTTATCTCTCCTCGATCGTCCATCTTCTCCGCGAGCTTCGCGCTCCCCTTCGTCCTCCCCTACCTTCATACGTCCTGACAAAGCCTACTCGCTGATCGCGCGGAGCGCAAGAGTACCATCGCGCACGTGAATCGATGTTTCTCGTCGAATCGTTCGCTTCGCGGTGCAACTGTCCACACGGTGAATCGTTTCACGCGCGAGCAGTTTCTGCAGAGTCTCCTCGGTGTTTGGTGGCGGGCCAGAGTGAAGATCGAAAGAGAGACGGATAACAGGCTTGATGGCCCTAAACTCGTCCGATCAGGTGTTCTCCATGTTCGACGGAGGTTTCCTCGGATTCGGTCGGCGTTGGCTCCAAGGTATCCCGAGGGATTAGGGTAACGAGAAACATAACGCGGCAAGCAGGAGAAACCGTTGTTGACTTAGGATCGGTTCTCGTGACACCGGGGCTTCCGACGAAAATTCCCGATAGTTCCGCGACAAATGTTCCGCCGACGAGTGGAAGAAGAAAGGAAGCGAAACTCGTGATCTGTATTTGGAGATCGTTGCATGCGCGAACCTGGCGCCACCTATCCCGCGCTATATAGGTCCCGTGTCCAGCGCCGAATGAGATACCCGGGTCTTCTCAGACGTAATCTTTCCAATAGTTTCGCGATTCTTTCTCGAGGAGCGACATTTCAATCTGGATCATGTCGAGTAAAGCGGAATCCTGGACAACGGTCTAGGGAGTTGAACTTGAGGGATCGGGTGAGAGAGAAGGTTGATAAATTTTTGATCAGCCACATCGACGCGGGTCAACGATACACCTCGACCGGGTCTAATTCGTTTATTTTAATTAAAGTCTTCTAATTTGCCGTGACCGAGGTCGTCGAGGCGACAGAGAGCGACGTAAGGTCCCCTGGGAAATGAAATCGAGCGTGAACGATCCGACACCCACCTAGAACGTAACACGCCTATACGAATCGAGGAATCACGTAGACACGTGCTGCATATGTGTACATACCGGTGTAATAGATAGATGTATAGTTTTCTATTTGTCTATATATAGTCGTTAATCGTAATCGTAAGGCCGAGAGAGGGAGCCAGACCTGGCGCCACCCTCTCGAAGATGCTTCTGGTAGCAAAGCTTTAATCGAAGAGTAGAAATCCCTAAAGAAGAGGGTTGTAGGGTGACTGGAATCGATCGAGATCGATTAAACTGGCGCGTGTTGAGGGATCGATCCCGTGCCGGTGAATCGAACGTCAATTTTGTTCCCCCGACGACGATTCAATCTTGCTGTTAGCCTTGCCACGTCGTGGGCTTGCTCGAGTGCCAATTACGAATGCATCTAAGACGAAGCCGGTTTACAGCAGCTTCATACGGTAATTTCATTTAAGCTGTTTGGTTTTCCATGGTAAATAAGGACGATTCGCAATGTTCCGCTTCGAGATGCTTCTAATCGCGTCTATTTGCACAGCGCGGAAACGTACTTAAATAGCGCACGGAATATTTTTACAAATTAGATTTATCTTGTCAGAGTGATATATATCTTCATCCGAATTTAACTTCATCGCGTTAAATTTTCGTCAGCCTCGACGTGGAACGTCGAATTTTCGCTAATTTCTTCATCGCGTCTCGCCGGAATGCGACATTTTTTCCGCGAAAATTCCTTCCAGGATACATTCTATAGTATCTCCGACTGTATCAGAGATTCATTCTTGCGTTATCGTTCGGTGAATTTTAGGTACGGGTTTAATGAAAATAACGTGAGAAAAGAATTTCGTGGAAACTCTATTCGGTCCTCAGCAAACATTCCGCATGCGCAAACGAATCGCGTTTTCATCCCGTTGCGCACGAAATACGCATTGATATATCGGTAAATTAAATTCTTGGAATAATAAACACGCGCTCGAAAGACACGTAAATATGTTACGAAAAGACGATGTCGTTTTGCTATGCATAAATCACATCCTGCACGTGTTTATTCGTTTAGGAACGCTTGCAGTAGGTTTTCGTGAACAATGTATGGAATTAATATCGAATTTCATATGTCGGGGCTGATGCATCGTTCGCGTTGTTTATATTTATAAATTAAAGTCAGATATTATTAAGGTTAGGATTATTTCATTGGTAACGACGCAGTGATCGGTATTTTAAGAATCATCGTCAGACTTTACTCTTTTGCTTTTTTCAAACGTTAATCGTGATAAGCGAGTTCGTAAAAGCAATTTTCATGCCTGCAGTTAGATTTATTAACGCACGATGCGGCAATAACGATGATTTGATTTTTTGCAATGACACCAGCTGGTATCGTGGAATATTAGTATGAATTTCAGAGATTTATCAGTCTTTGATTTAATTTTGAAATTGATTCGAAATTAATTTTAATAAAACAACGATTTAAAATAGAACGTTCAATTCGTTAGGAATATTAATCCAAAAAGTTCCCCACGACAGTTCCTTTTAGCCATTTAAAAATTTGACAAACAAAATTCGATATTCGACAATATTGACTCGTGCCAATTTTCTAAACTACTCAAAATTGATTAATCGGTAAGTCAACAGATGCACGAAGTACCTAGGACATTTTTACCTCTCGTGGTATCGAGTACAGTAAATTCCTATGTTCCATCCACGAAAAGCTTCTAAATAACTGAGTTAATGTACGAATGCTTTTTCCTCCGACCTTCCGAAAAATAAAGTTCCAGCGAAAGAAAGATCGTTACCAGTGCGCGTTTTAACAAAAGATCAGCGAATCCGTAGACTCGTTTTTCGGAAGGAACGTACACGAGCGGGATACACGAGGAATCGATAGATTTTTCTGCTATCAGCTTCGAAAATTGGATTATGAATTTCATTTCCTTCGGATTGCCCGGGGAAATCGGCCACGGTCCCATAAGCAATTCACGGTCGCTCGATTCGCATGCATTCGCGGAACGTAAAACGCAACGACTCATCAGCCCTTCGCGTGGATCATAATTCACGCAACCTGGTCGTCGGGTTATTTCGTTAGCAACGTTAATTCTATCGCGAGCCAGTTAATTAGAAACCGTCGAGCCGATAATAGGTTAGGTGAAATAATAACAAGCCCGAATTCCATATTGGTTCAAAATTTTTATCAGTATTCCACGTAATATTCGCCGATGAAATATTGCTGTATTTATCGGCGAGTTTACTTATCGTGGAAATTTGTAGATTGCTGCATTTCTGCATTCGAATCGATATTTAGTTATACGGGATTTTTGCTGAGACTTAACGGGTATAATATTTATTATTTCACTTTATTTCTTAATCCCTTTTTTGCCTGGTGCAACACATAGCGAGGTTTCCAAACAATTATTTATTGATTTCTCGTACTTCAAATAAGAAATAAGCTCGTATTTAAAATTTCAAATTAAACGGATCTTTATATATTTAACGACTAATTACAGTGTTCATAGATAACGAGTAGATTTTTATTTATGAAACTGTAATTTCTTCTTGAAGTTTTTATTTTGTTTAACTCGTTTTTCGTTGCAAATTTATTGCTTTTCTTCGCTTCAATAATTAAAATTTCCGGCAAATTAGTACGTACCTCGATTGATTTTTTTAATTCATTCGGTTTTCTAGTCTTTTCACAAATTTTTCGTCGCGAAAGTTGTCTTCGAATTGTCCTTTTACCTTCTTGTTACGATTTGTACGTGAACAGCTAACAAACTCAACAGGTGGAACGAAGTATGTAGCAAAGTTGTGACAGACGATCGAAATGCTCCTTTAAATGAACCTATTATTCTCGATTAAATATATTCATTGTTGAAATCGACGATGTAAATCGTTCTCGACGATTCACGAACGAGAAGGATTTTCAACGCGAAATACGTGTTCCAGATTACAACGAGAAAATCGTGTTGTTTATGGAGCACGTCGTCGTAAGAAATAAGGTACTTTCGGTGAAAAATTTGACAATATATGGTTGCGAGAAATGTAGAAGGTCTCGGGAATATTCACAAAGGGACGCGGCCAGGATAGAGTTACAATTGCAACGTGAATCGCGTTGATGAAATTATCGTTACATTTGTAACTGACTTTGCAAATTCTTACATCTCTAGAGAAAAAATTGCTTCCTTGGAAAAATATATTTTTCAAATTTCCGAATGACCCCTTATGCTAGGCGATATCATCTCATAATGTCAGTAAAGTTCAGACTACAGAGTATAACGTTGAAGCGCAACTATGATAGAAATTATTACGTAGCTTAAAGGAATTTTATTTGACGTATTATCTTCGTGCAAATTTACATAGATTAGAAATAATTGATCAAAGGCATTGATTTAATGGACCTCTAAAATTATTAGCATCTCTCGTTAATCTTGAATTTCTTCTAACCCTTTGCACTCCTAATTATATTTCAATTTTGTCAGCAGCAGCTTCCAAAGCTTTCAAGTGTGTTATTCGAAACTTATTTCTACTAAAACATAGGGCAATTTAAACAAATATAGGAAGAAAGAAATTCAATTAAATATCAGTTTTATTTATACTACTGTATTTTGTAATTTTCAAGCGACAATGGAGCTCCTGAAATATAACCTGATGTCCAGTCACACTCGACATAGGAGTGCAAAGAATTAATATTCCAAGAGTTGATATTTGACAGGAAGTTATTAAAACACACTGCGTTTTGATCAGTAATAACTCCGTAGAAATTTACGAAGTTCACCGGGAATATCGTACATCGTAGGTTTGCCTGTAGGATATTGAAGTTACATATAGATTAGATTTGTTACATTGGGAATTCACCCAAACGGAAATCCACTCGGCTTCCACGAATTTTGAATAATACAGACGAATCTCGTAAGCGCTGAAATGCACCTCTACCTTATATTCGCATATAATGTATCTGTTCCTCGTGTTCTTCAGTTCCCTATCTTTGTCTAACCAATGCAAATAAGGATGACACGGTTCTGATATTTCGCAAATTATTTTAAAAGATGTACACTTGTTTCTCGAATATTTAAAATAGCACGAAAATCACATGGGTATCGTGTATAAGTGCGAGAAATTAATTGAAACCTATCGAAGCAGAGGCTTGAAAAGTAGTCATATTTTTTGCATTTTAGCTATTTCATCGCTGGTGCAAATGTTCCGTGAAAAATCTCGAACGTGCACGCTCGTTACACCCGGGGCCACGATCTAATTCTCGCGGAAGTCGATCAATCATGCGATTTATCAGCGTCGAAGCCGGCAGAGTCGCGCGATGCGATGAAAATTGACACGCGAGGACACGCGATCTCTGGTCTCTTCTTTCCGGTTAAAAAACGATTCCGGCTTAGTTCGTGGAAACGTAGAAAACCGCGGGTGGTAACAGATTGAAACTCGCCGCTGCCGGGTTAATCAAGTCCCCGTTTCGTAATTAATCGATCGCCATGGGCAGCGATTCGTTCGCTTTCTTGTAAATACATCTCACGCGTGCGAGTCTCCAGTCTGCGCGTCGGCTGTTTTTAATAAACGAGCTTAGAGGGTAAACCGAGAGACGAATCGCGAAGGAATCCGTTCAACGTTCCTCCTCGTCGCTCGTCCTGATAAATATTAAATTTCTGGCGGTGCGCGAATCTCGTGTAACGCGTTCGCTTGGAAGGAACATTTTTATTCTTGAGGAACGAGCTAGGAAACGAGATTTTCTCTCGTTTCGAAGTTAGTACTCGGTGCTGCAGGAAAGGTTAGAAAGCTCGAGGGTACGTGGTACTCGTAGAAACGAGAGGTGCATGTTTCGTTAACTCGACTACAATTAGAAGTTGCCAAGTTGTGGGTCGTACACATACAACATCGTCAGTTCAATGACTCCATGACGTGCAGTTGTTTTTAATCCTTTGTATTCGGAATGTTACTCCTGTATGAAAAAAAATACCAAAAGAAATATCGTAATCGGAACCTGATAATTGAAACAATGCAATAATACGAGGTTCAAAAAATATAGATATCTAACTTTTAAGTTACACGGCTATTCTAATATTCTAATATTCTTTGCTTCTCACAAGGCAATTATTTTATGTTGAAAGATGTATTATATATGTATAGATAAAAAAAAATGTTTTTCTTGTCGTGTAACAGTCTCTTAATAACACGAGAAATCTCCAAATTTCGCAGAAACATTGCCAAAGTAAGTCCAACTTTCGCCACGCCTAACTGATCAATTTCCCCGACAAATTAATAGACGGTTTCGTCCAAACTTCGCACAGACCTGTGACTGTAACATGATTTTCGTCTTTCTTTACGCAGCGAATAAGCTGTGTCTTTCCCCTTATGAAAATATACCCCACTCGTTTATTTTCCTGTGGCAGAGCAGGGTTTACCCCTCAATGGCCTTGCCCGACCAATACTCGTAACCACTACTATATTTTTACCACATAGAGGGTGTTCCGTGGCGAAACAGACAAACTTCTCCGGCGTGTCCCGGGGTGTCTATTCTCGGCAGAAAATATTATGTAATCCGTGAATCAGTTCCGCTTCGTTTTTGACACACGAGACGTTTATTGATACAAGTCGTACGCATGATCAGGCAGACTTACCGATTCATGTTTCGAATTTGTTTTATTGTCAGTTATTGTTACACGCGACGATGTTAATGGCTATCTCGTTTAATTACACGGGAACAAATATACTTGCACCGACCACATCCGCCAAATATCGGTCATTATTAACCTGTTGATCCCGTTCTGGACTCCGCGAACAGCTATTCCTAATTTACTTGTACTTTGTAGTTAACACCAATTATAACTTTGTAACTTTACGTAACAGTGACTTAACGGGGACTGTAAACACCGTAGGTTACTTGATTCTAATCAGAATGAGCGTTTTAGACGGTAACTCCATGATTAAGCATGGATCGGTTAATTCAATCTGCATCCTGTTTATTGACAGGGATTAAACTAAACCTTTTATTAGTTAGACGAACGTGTTGGCGCAGTTTTCCGGTTTCGCTTGTCTGACTTACAAGATATATACTCTCCGTGAGAAGTATGTGTGATAGAATTTACAACTAGTGGAGCAACGGTGTCTAGCAAATTCTAATCTCTTCATAAAAATTTTCGTATTTCTCAGACACTCCACGATCGGATCTAGATGAGCATATTCCGTTCTCATAAGCGGATAATCGAGTAGGTGTTCGTTGCGCGATTATTTCGTTAACAATGGACCCACGGAAGCGTGGGAACGAATAACTATCAAACGGCCACGTGAAATTAATCGGATCTCTTAAATCTCGTTGCGGAGACGAGGTTTCGATAGCGGACCGTACAACTTTGTAATTAAAATCTAGTCCGAGTTAATTAACGACCCTGCACACGGTGAATGCCATGGCATATCTACGCTTTCAGAGGAAATGTAACGAACGCTCGAAATCCCGCGTGTTTTCACGGGAATTGGTCTCGAATGCCGTGCGGCGATCGAATTTTTCATTCGAATATGAAAGCGTAATTTTTTCCGAAGGAAGGTCGAACAGAAGGGGAACGAGGTAAAATTGCTCGGGGAGAACCTTTGAATATTTTAAAAGAGAGGATTCGTTATTGTCTCTCGTATTTCGAGGCAAAAACGCAGAACTTGGAATATTATTCTCAAGACAAAGAGCAGAACTTGGAATATTAGCACGTCGAATTTTCATAGCTGAATTAATATTGTTAGAAAAAAATGCTCGCCTAAATAGCGTGATACGATTATATACGATGTTGTATTCATGCGAAATTTGTGCGTATATCCGAAACTAATGGGATTCTCTATCGCACGAATATTATTTCCGTATTCAAAACAATGCCTCGAACGCGAGCCCGAATTGAAAAAAATAACAGCGCAGCAGAACCTCTATAAATATCGAATAAAATTCGATTTTCCGTAAGCGAGGAATATCCGCCGAATGTATTCCTCTGCTTTTATAAACATGCGCCCCAAAGCAACGAGAGGAGAGAAGGAATTCGGTTCATTTGACGTGCCGAATCTGCATTAGACAGGTATCTAGCAATCCATTGAGGTATTGTACAATGAATACGACGAAGAAAGCCATCGTATCGTGTCACGAGCAGACCTAACCCAGCTCTTACGAATAACTCGTTGTATAATGTTTCGGTATACCCCTATGACAAACCTGGCGCGCTAACGAATCCTCATGGCGCATGCTAATGGGAGATTATCGAATCCATATTAATTCGCAACGACACGTATCCGATTGGTTCACGTTCCCTGATCGCGACTGGGAAATTAATTTCGTCGGAATGGTGGGAGTACGGATCGCGAAGATCCTAATGAGACGTCAAGTAGGCCAGAGAAATAATTACGCACTATTAAGCGATCCGTGGATGGAATGCTGATGAGAAGATCGAGTTTTCAGTTGCGACATCAGCCGGGTGTTCTCGGCACGAACCGACACGTAGACGGTGTTCAACGTTTCGGACGCGAACGAAATTCGTTCGACGGAGGGTCCCTTTTGTCGTGTAGAATTCCATTTGCTCGATGGAGAGATTTCGGCGAGTTCGAGAAAGAGGTCGGGTGGAGAGATTCGTTGGAGGGTGGTTGAAAGAGGAGGTGTTTTAAGGTGTTCGATGGTTAGGGTGCGTTCGACGACCACCGGCAACTTGTTGCTTTTCGGGGTGTCTTTGGAATTAGTTGTTTCGTCTGGAGAAGGTTGGGTAAGGGAGTAAGTACTTACGTGATTGCGTATTGAACGTAGCAGTGAACTTGGAGTAGCGGTTTTACCAGTTTCGTACAGGAAGTTACCTAGGTCACTCAATTTGTATCATTTACCGTCGTTTTACAACACCAGTCTTTCAATTCTGTCAGTAAGCACACGCGTTACATCGAATATCTAAAATAGATATAGATTCAATTCGTTACTATCTTGATTTTACCATATGTTGAATTTTAACGTTAATTTTACATGAATAATTATATTATTTGAAGTCGGTAATTAGAGAGAGAGACGAATACTTCTATCATTTATCCTGCTCGTTTCAAAATAATTTTGATTACTATGTGAAATATAATAACGTATGTATCGCTTCTTTCGTTATTTCGCGATAAATTTCTGCGCGATGTTGTTCTATATACCTGTTCGATAAAAGTAAGCAAGAGCTGTAGGAGTTTCTCGATTATAAACCGTGCAAAAGAATACGGAAGAATTTCTATTTGAAACGTAACCGTGCGGAAGGAAAATTCAATGGGATCCTAAGTAGGCCACCCAAATGTTACGTCTTGTTACTCGAAGCACACATGGACTACTAATTAAACTTGTGATCGATAGAGTATCTAATTAACAGTTCGCAGTGACTAAGAGTATTTTAATTGGATCGTGCAATAAGATCCAGAAACTTTTATTTGTCCTTTCGAAACAGATCAGATTTATATCTCTCGTTTACATCTATCTTAGCCAAGAAAATATCACGGAAGGGCTTCTTTCCATTTCCGTCTTCCCCCTTATTTCTGCCCCGAGTAAACGTCAGGAAAATCACGATCCCAGTTATGAACGTTCTTCCGCTTATTTCTTATTAAGAAACGTTTCGTGCGCGCAAATAGAGATATGTATCCAGATACATATCTGGACATATCAGGGATATACGCCTAAACCCAAGCCGCGATTATCTTCAGGTGACATGAGGTGACGGAAATGGTCGTTGACGAAAATTTATCTACGCGATGAACGATAGATATTTCTGAAATGAAGTATTTCGGTAAACTGATATTTTGCAATTTTAAATAGCTAGAATTTAGAACGATTGCGTTAAAGTAACATCGACGCGTTGCAGTCTTTGACAGTGTCTGGAAAGGAAATTAAATTTTCATAAAATTCGATTTTATTTTAAAAAAGAAAGCGTACAAACGCGTTTGCTGTTGTCCTATGTTGCCCTTTGGATTATTTTCTCACGACACTTTTCCTCTCGTACAGCGAGTAGATATAAAAATCGTGCTACTTCTCGAAGCGAACAGCCTGCATACGTTCCTTTCAGAGCTGCGCGTCATGAATCGCTGAACGTTTGTGATACAAATCGATCGATTGAAAGGAGGTCGAAGAAATGTCTCGATGATACGATACGCTTTCGCTAATTGGCGTTCTCTCGAGTCTGTAGTCTTTCATAACATTACGGTTGGTCGGTAACGAGCATTCTCGCCTTATCGTCTTTGCTAAACGCGTATTGCGATCCTTTACGCGTCAAGATATTGTTCGCCAGAGCATTCGTCAAACGAGGGTTTCGAACGAGCAGGGATCTCCATCCATGGCTCGACCCTAGAATCTAATTAGCCGTTACGCCTCTCATCCACTCACTGCAATCCGCTCATACCCGGATTTCGATGAATAGCCACTCGGCTGGTCATCGACGGAATTTTTTTTAATTTTTTCAAAAGGCTGCAGAAATCGAAGAAGTCAAAATGGAACACGGTGCGCACTGTGCGAAAGCTCTGAAATCCAGCAACAGCGTGAAAATCCTTTCAACCGATCCGTTGTTGCTCGAATAGAGATCGCGAGATGTTTGATTAAAAATACTGGCACATCCGTCGGTTTCGAAGGAAACATTCGTTTGAAGTACTTTTCACCCGTGTTCTTTTTCCCTCTTGTTTCCACGATGAATTTCACGCGAGCATTTTGGACTTGTATCACCGGTGGAAGTGAGAAATAGAGTCGAATTTCACGCAGATGTCGGAAGATTCACCTTTCTGTTACTCCTTTCCCTTTTAAATTAATTGGATCGTTTGCTTTGATATTCTTTACGCGGCATTGTCTTATTTGTAAAGTAAGAAGGGATAATATAACAGACGACGATTGTTTCAGTTTATTCGATAATAATGGTATGCATATTAGCTATTGTTCTTCGCGAAGATTCGACGAAGCGATTCATCGTGCTTACGCCCTTGAGTTTGTGAATTCTCCCAGAAAGAAGATATTCCGGTCTGCTGGTTTTGTCAATTTCATCTCTCTCTGTTGCCTGTCCACTCGTTCGTGCAATTATAATACGCGAGGATAATAAACTTAACTCGCCATGAAAATAAGGATTGTTCAGAGCTCTTTCGAGGTACTTCGACGACGTTTAAACATCTGGAATCCTTGAAAGTTGCTTCGGAAAATTCCCTTCTGGATTTTCATTCCTTTAATCGCGGAAGAGTACGCCTTTGAACGCGGTCTTGACAGAAGCGATGAATTTTTTCAATTTTCGCCGAAGAAAATTCATTTGTACGTCGTTTGGTTATTATGCTCTTCGTACCAACGTTCTTTATGGGTCACGAATTAGCCTCACATTTTCCCTTGATCGAATTTAAATAGAAGCGTATTAAATGCCACGTACAGAAGTTATCGTCAGGTATGCATAATTTTATGTGTTCATGCTATACGAATTGCCAGTAGTATACCAAGTTTGAAAAATACTCTATTGTTATACGAATTGTCGATAAAAATTATTTCTCACCGACTTGCCGTTATTGAATCCAATTTTCTTAGCGAAACAAGACCAACGGGCGAATAATTCCCCTGAACGATAAAATTCGGGTAAATTATGCTCACCGTTGATCTCTCTATTCTTCATGACACCCAGCTCACTCCCGAGGTCTTAAAATTCAACTTTTATAGCTTTAGCTGGCGCAAACCGTTTCTATTCATTCGAGAGCCTCCGGTTTTCCCTGGCGAAACGACGTGATCGAATTAATTGCAGGATTGGTTGAATGCCTTCGATAGCATTTTTACAGAGGGGACGATACACTTTCTCCGATTTTATCGGGGGTGGTTGGTTGGTCGTGTCTAATCCCTTTTCACTTCGATCGCTTTGGTAATCGCGTCAGAGGGCACATTAAAATAAATTGCTTACGATAACGTAAGCAGATCCCGGAGATCGAAATCCTTCATCCTTCGAGACTTATAAATTTTTACGGAGGACGTTTTGCGACTCGGATATTCAATTTCTGCCTGCCGCTTCTTAATCTCCCGTACTCGCTGTTACATTCGATATTTCACGTTTTAGCGGTGTTTGATAAATTATTCTTGAATGTTATTCAGTAATAATATAATTTTGCATCTGGTGACATATCTTCGTTGAGGTACAATGGGTTTATGTAAGATTAATATTTGTATTTAGAATATTCCGTAAAATAATTTGAAAGTTGAAAGAAGTTACGGAATTAAAATGGAAATTCAAATCTCTGTAAACTTCTAGTATAATAACTCGATGGAATTTGTAACAATGTACTTGCGACACTAAAGAGTCTGTTTTAAGAATGAAAGAAAGTTAAGAAAGTGAAGAAGGAACTAAAATATTCTTCGTGAAATTCTATGCTTCCTCTAGGGGTAATAATTTAATACAACTTGCTGGCCAATTTTTTACCGAGCTTCAATCTCCATTCGGTTTAACAGGACAGAACTATCACGATACCGTCGAGTTCAACGTCAATTAATGTTAACGTAATCTCCAGATTAAGAGTTATAGGTCCTCGTGATTAATGGATTTTCTTGAGAGCTATGGTGGCGATCGTTTTACGAGCTGGAGAGGCTTGAACAGAGCCAAAGGTCGGAATCGCGATGTAGTATTGACAGGGATATTTAATTAATACAGCCAGGTAATTAAATTGCATAATATACCCGAGTATTGGATTTACGACGTGATAACGATCGAGTAGTGGATTCTGTTAAAACGATTCGAATTAAAAGGTTGAAAATTCATGGTTAATCCATCGGTATTTTATCAATGCGATAACAAAACCTCTTCTGTAAATAATTTTAATAATACCACGGAATTCGATTATTCTTTTTAAAGATTTCAAATTTTCCGCATATTTCGAGTTCACGATTTTGGAGTTTAAACTTAAATCGTAAAATTGAATTTCAAATTTATTCAGTAATTCCGTATATCTTTCAAGACGAGACACGTGAGTTTACGAGCTCGGTGTCTTCTCACTTTCAACCTTCGTTCATTGTTATAAATCTCATTATTGTCTTAATACACCGTATACCCGATGAGGAGAGAAGATTAAACTCCGCCACGAGTCTTCGTAGAATCTTTACGTAATCTTCGCGTAATACGTCGCCCTTCCTTGTAACATACCCGAAACTTCCTAATCTCTATCACGAATCGTGTACTAAAAGTTGTCTCTTCAGTCGACGTCGTCGCTAGTATTTAATCATGACGCCAACACCAACCGAAGTAATTTTCGACAGATTATTTCTTAATCGCGTCGTTCATACGATACGTAACTTGCTCCTCTGTGAATTCTGGTACACGCTCGATCTTCCTCGATGATATTTATAACGTTTCACGACAAATCAATGTACTTTTATTACCGTGTAATGAATAAACATTTTCGTTCGACGCAGGATAAAAGCGATACTAATCGAAAGGCCGTTTTTACAACACGGCGAGAAAGTTATTTTCGGTAGGCTCGACCAGGCGAAAAATTCGTTTCCGTACATTCCCCGTGAATCGGGCGTGTAAACGAAGCAGAATTACGAGCGTGAAGATAGCACACGGGCATTGTTGCGCACACGGGACGTTTATTTTCCCTGTTGCCAGAGAAATCACGTTTCACCGTCCGATTTTCCGTCTCGCGAACCTGCGAGAAACGTGTTCCTTCGAGCGAAAGCCGGGATTCGTTGCATTTTTATCACCACCGCGGATTGCTTTGAGAACGAAACGTTGAACCGTGAAAGAATCTCCGAGGTTGTTACGCTTCTGAACCGTTAATTCGAGCGTTAAGTCGTTATCATGTATGTAGGAGCAGCGAGGGTTAAGAAAAAGATTATCTATCAGCTAAAATTGATTTTATTTCTTCGCCTATCCCTATCAATTATCAATATGGCACTACTATACGAAACGAGCTTATAGATCAATGAATATAAAGTTAAATTAAAATCGGTTTCTGCTTTTTTACAGCTGCCGGACCACTCTGCTATTCCAACTTTCGAAATGCGATCTCCTCGAACGCATCCTTGCATCCCTATTTAACCTTCCAGGCTGTCTTCTTTCATTCACAGACTTTCTTCGTCATCCACGCTTTCTCAGACATCCTCGACCTCGGTGGGACAGGTCCTCCAGACACTTAAGCATTCCTAACCTTTCATTCGATACTTGCACTCGTCCCTATCATAGATATCTCTTTTACAAACGGTCGTCTTGCACGCAGCTCCTCTCATATTTATTTATTCCAAACACACTCGCTCAGGATATTCGATCAGGCTCACAGTCACTCGATCCTCCATGTATTCCGAACCGTCTTTGATATATTTTTTCTCCTCGTCGCATCGCATTTTCGTCGAAACTTCTACACGCGCGTCGTTTGTCTTTATCAGTCAGTCGGCGTTACATTTCGGGTAATTTGTTTCGATATCCTCGGAGAAATTGGATTAAAAAGAGTTGAGAATTGTTTCGGAGGGGTGTGGATAGGTGGAAGAACAAGAAAATCGATGGGAACTAAGTTGGCCGTAGTTAAAGCGCGGTTATGAATCTTAAATCTTCATTAAGCTCTACAATAGCTACCACTTCTGAATCTGTATTAATCTTATGGATCAAGGCGAAGAAAGATAGACGTAAAAATATTCGACTCGCTGAGATCTTTCCCCGTTTGCTCACATCGTTTCTCGTCGAACTTTCTGTTAATCGAATTTCTCGGGTCATTAATAAAGACGACGCCTGATTGCTTCGTACAGCTTCGCTAATTAAAATCGGTCAGTCCCTTTTGGGTTGAGTTCCGTGTCACGGAATCGAGTTTGGAACCACGTTAAAGCAAGTTTTCCCCCAAGCGCACTTACGATTTCTAAAATCGATTAGCCAAGACGTAACCGGAGTTACATTAAACCTGGGAAATTCGATTTAAAAATTCAGTCGAACGGGTCCCCTTGGTTAGTTCAATTACCGGACTTTATTACGCGAATCGTTATACTCGAGGGATAAATTAATTACAAAAATTAACGGAAAGTGTATCAAGAAACTTTTTAATTTAAGGATGTTATTCTCGACTAGATGTTTTTTTTCCGTGTAATAATTTTTGTTTAATATTCGTGGATATTCGTTATACTCGTCATTATTAATACGTCCCAGCTGAAGGTCGCCCATGTTCCAATCTAAACGTAAAAGAGTATTGAAATAATTATAGCGCTATTTTACTGAACTGTGAGACATTTACATACATTTACGTATCGATTGCGCATTATACGTTTGCGTGTCAACATACTGTAATAAAATATGTATCAGAACAGTGTAGTTAACTCCCTAAATTATTATGATAGTGCTTTAATTTAGTAATCAGCAGAATTTAACTCTTCTTCGATCAATAGCTCCGGCCTCGTGTAATAGTTAAACTGCTAATATAATCCAATCAACGGAAAATTATTACTCATTCGTTGCTCAAATATTATTCACTCACCGCAGGATACAGGCAGAAATAATTGCGCTATAAATTACTATTGCTGTTATTTACGCGGATATTATTTACATCCTACAGAATTTGCAAATAAACAGAAGTCAGGAATAAAATAGAGTCGTACGTAATTAAACCGCCAATCGTCCTCGTTCGCGAACCGTGTAAAATTTGAAGGGTGGCAAAGATCAACGATATAATCGGGGTAGTGTCTTGGTACCCTCGTTCCTCGTCTATTGTCACGGAAGGCAGGTTCGTTAAGGATGAAGTTGTACCTGGTCTCAGCTCGAGCTTTAATTTAATTTAACACTTTTGGATTCTCGAGCACGTCGTCTTCCGTGCTGCTTCTCGCCGCGGAGTGCACAGGGATGTACGTGTCGGATGAAAAGCCTCGCGATTAATCCGATATTCTCTCTCTTTGCTGCGTGTCCAATGGGAAATTAGTAGACAGCCGTCGTTTGCGGCGCACAGTGACGCACAGTAATTACAGGAAGCGATCAGCTCGCGTGGAAAGTGCAAAACAGATCGAATGTCGTAATTACAGCACCGTTTGCCCCGGATTCCGTGATTAGGTCCCTTCACGAGACAAATCCACGAGTTCGCGCTCGATTTTCACGAGTGATCGTTAAGAACCGTCCTACGAGATCTGTGATTCATCGCTCGTTATCATTCACCCGAGTCAAAGAGCACCTGGGGTTGTCGCACAGGGACTTTTCATGTACGCGACAAACTGAAACGAAGGGTAAAAAGTATCCGACTCGTGGAAACGCGAAGGGTAAGAAGCTGATTCAAAGTTGAGATTTGTTCGGGGTTTATTATATAAAAATAGAAGTTGGCGGGACAGAAGTTGGCGAAGTACTTAACAAAATGGCTCTTACGAAAGTTCAATATTAGAAGCTGCTGCGCGGGTCGAAGGGCAGGCTAAATTTCAAAGTAAACTTTATTCTTTTAATTGAAGTACTTTCTTTAGAGCGTACGTAGGTGTCCAAGAGTTCTTGAAAGTCCGACCACCTCCGTATGATTGATTGTAAACATCGCAGTTTCGTAAATCAACGGCTCCGCTCCTGTGTAACAGTGCTCGTGCAACCTAGTTCGAGAGAACGGAGATACGTTAAATTTAATAGTTCCGTGATACAATGACCGATACAACGCTTAATCTGTAACGGAATAATTCCTAATTTAGTAAACTTAGTTGAAGCACAAGGAAGCAATCTAGAATTCGCGGTGTCTGACAGGAGGAACGCTAGATCGAAGGACGTAAGAGCTGCAGGCAGGAGCTGGAAGGTTTCAACAATTACATTAGTTTCGCCGATACACAGGCTATCGAGCATTCTGAGAGCCCAAGGAAATTGCAATTTAGGATAGGAAGTTTGGGATTGAAGCCTGCAGCTTGAGGTCTAGGATCCTAGGTCTGGGGTCAAGCTTTTGGCTCTAAAGTCAGAATAAGAGTTCCGACGTTTGGAATCAGATTTCTAGAGATATTCAAATTACACTGTAGCGGGTTTTCGGGTTTCGAATCAGACTTTTACGAGCTTTCGTATCGAGTATCTTGAGATCCTGGGGTCTGGGCTTCGGAAGGTTCTAAAATTAGGTGTTCTGAGCCGTACAGTATGGTAGTCTCGTGGTCTAGAACTTGCACTCAAGCCCGAATCTCGAATCTGAAGCCTGTCGTAAGACTGAACGTCAGAGAAAAGTTCGAGATTACAGTTACTATAGTTTAATAGTGGGATCTAGAGTTCATTTTCATTTCTTTGTTTTTCTTTTTCTAACAAAGTCGATTTAATTTGAATTCGTACAGGTTATCGTTTTATAAATGTTACAAAATTTCCCTTCCGTGTATTACATTTGTTTGATTTTCGTGTAATAGATTGGAAGTGATACGAGATATATCTCGATAGCATGTAAATTTAATTCGACAATCGCTCTGTAATTTATACACCAATGATTCACAAGTCTAATTTTCATAAATAATAAACCGTATTATCCGGAATTTCATCAATTTTGATGCTTATGAATTATTTGCATTTCATGCTTATAAATGAAATCGCGCATTAAAATATAAATAAATGCACGAAATTGCTGAAATCCGGGCACAAAACGCCGCGAGATTGCCAATCGAGATTCGCGGTTCATCGATCAAAAAGATAATTGTCGTCATGACAAATCGTCTCGTAGACTGAACATCAACGACGTGGCCAAAATCGCTTTCGAATCTGTTTTCTATTAGCGCGTATACACGGAGGAGACATCCTCTGACGGTGATCCAACAGGAGATGTCACTATCACCCGTCAGATCGTGAAACGGTTGTCATCCCTTTGCGGTAATTCGATCAATTTGACGAAGCTTCGTGAAAACAGAGAACAAATGGATCTTCCTGATTTTCGAGTCGAAGGCAATTTCAGCGTTTTATCGCGAACATCCCGATTCAACGAGATTCGATTAAGTCAAAGTAGATTTTCGGCTAAATAGATTTTGAAACGTTTTGTTCCTTTACCATTGTTCTTATTACCTTTTCAGCGTTTCATATAATTATTTCCGATCGCGTTCGTAATTTGTACAAATAACTGGTAATTAATTAGTTTAACATACGCTTTACGAGATACACGAAATTATGCTAAATTATTTCGTATGCTCGTGATTGTCGCATGGAAATATCGAGGAACAATGGTATGAAAAGTATTCAGGATCATAAATATTTATGAAAAGCAGATTCAAATTTTTTCATACGATTTTCCATTTATTTCTCCTATCAGATTTGCAGTCTCGCGAGGAAAGCAATGAAAGTCGTCGAGTGTTTTGGATAATCCAATGGTGATCACCAGTAGCATTTCAGAGAGTAACGTACTTTTCATGATACTTGAATGCCCCACGGTACGTCGCGCAGAATTTTTCACGGGCTACGTACTCGCGAGTGCGATGAAAAAAAATGAGATTCTGTTTTTATGGCAAAGGCAAGTAATCTCAGACGTTGCATAACTCTTTGAACGTATTGGACTCTTTGATCCGAAGCACTCGATCGGGATTTGGAAATGGGAATCTCGATTGACTCTTCGGAAGCTTCTATTTGGCTGAAAATCGCTTGACCAAATAAACGGAATAAACATGCCCGATGTAGTATCGAAAATTCCTGCCTCTCCGCGAGATCTTAAAAGCAGCGGCAATAATCCAAAATTTATTCCCTGCTTCCATTAAGTACTTATTCTTTGTCAAAGGACCATAAATTTCGTTAGGCACGGCTTTTACGAAAAATTTAGGAAAATTATGAAGAAGAATTCAAAAGACGCTTAATCCGTTTATTCCATCAGTTTCTAAATTTAAGTCCCTCTTTCTGTTCAAACAAGTTTACAGCCTGTGTCGCATCTTTTGTCGAGGAATTAAAATTGAAACGGGAATATTCTTTGGTTTTCCTACACGTTTCCGACGAATTTTGGCCTCGCATATTCCGAGGACGCGATACCCCTTTGTGGAACCGAGACATGTTTACCGACATCCCTTTGCGATCGTGTTCGATTATGCACTCACTTTGATCTGCGTTTACGGTTCTCCATAGAATGACCTCTCGTTCGTTGCACAAAAAGCAGTCGCACGTGTCCAACTTTAACGCTTCTGTATTACTAACTATTCTGTATTACTAACCATTAACATAGAAAATTAAAAAAATTAAAACTAACCTGTCAATAACCAATTAACGCGTCGTGAAATCTGCTTCGAAGCTTTTACAACGCGTTAGGAGGAGAGTTTTCGAGCAGTCTGCTTCCTTCCACCTGCTGAAATTAATACTCGCCTCTGTATTTAACATATTTTACATCTCTCGTATCGCTTCGATCAAAAGTGTCGTAGAATTTTCGAGAAAGAATTTTTCAACGTTGACTAAGTTAAATTCGAGGGACTCTGCGTTTACAGTCGGGGCAAGAATGAAACGAGCGTAAAATCAACCCGAGACCTCAAGTCCTTTAAGCTAAGAAGAATATTCGTCCTTTTGCCGATCCACTGTAATCTACGATCGACTATAAAAGGTACAACGCGTGGACCAACGAGAAGAGGAAGATTTTAAACGGAGTTTCAAAAGAAAATCATAGTTTTTATCAAGACGAATCACGATTTATACATCTGCGAACCGTATCTAACCGTTACTACTCCATGGGGCCATTCTGTAAAAGGAAAATCAGTCAATTAACGTAGAAGCCGAGAAGAATAAGAATAGGGATCAAGCAGGAGAAGCATAAGAAGAGAACCACAGAATCATGATATTTTTGAAATCTTTATAAATCGAATCTCGCGTTAGCCCTCGAGGAACATCTACGAGCTTATTAGACCTGAGAGCAACGAAACTCGAAGAGACTTATCGACATATCAATCACAGTGATCACAACACCGAGGCGACTCTCTGAAACATCGCGTCGCATTGTCCACGGTGTATTAAAATAGAGCGAAAGAGTCGAAAGTGTTAAGTGCGAAACGATCGGCAGGTATTGTGCACAGCCACGTTCAGAACGAAAAGTGTGTGTTATAATACTTGTTGCACGAAATGTCTTGAATGTAAGTTGGTGTATTCCTGAATTAACATCGCACACAGCTGCACGCGTGCACGTGGAACCGGTTCGAGATGGATCGGGATAGATCCGGATCGACCAGTCACACTTCACCCGATTCACCCTTTCGCGCGCCATTTTCACGCCTAGTAGTTTCACCCTTGCTCCACGTCCTCTGGAAACTTCGTCCCTTCGTTGGAGAAACTTTTTCTCGCGGGGCAAGTGGCCTCCTTGGAGCCATTAGATTCGAAATAATTGGACGAAGTAAGCGCAGAAACTACTAAACATCGAAGCTTTTACCGTAGGGGTCTAAATAGAGAGACTTTCTTTGACGGATCTTTTAATTCTCTGTTAATTGCGCGCGAAAGGGTTGATCGATCTGCTTCTGCATGTTCTGTTGTTCGTTTATCATCTTGTACGAAGAGGTTATCGTTCCACCGCGTGTTTGTCACTTTTCTCTATTTTTGGAATGCAGTCACGAAGCCTGTTGTTTGCTCAGATTGGACCACGGTTCTCCAAGATTGGGTCGAATCGTTCCGATTCGATTTAGTCGCGGTACATGTTGGCGTTTTGAATAGTCATGTTTACGCTGTAACGCGAACTGGTTCCTTTTGTGGCCGTTGGACAAACTGGAATCTCGATCGATGCTGTGGGATTGGTTTGATAATTGAATAACCGACTGCTTGTTCCGCGATCGTGTTTATCTTTTTAGGTATGAGAGGGCTGAGTCATCGACTTCAGATTCGCTCCTGTTCCACGTACAATGTTTATCTTTAATTCTATTCGATGTTATTAAGTAGCGTGCAAAGGGAATAGTTGAGAGGGATTTTTCATCAAATCCGGTTCGTTTCGTGCGACAAAGGAATTCTTTGATATTCAAATCCTTCTTTTCAATTAATGGTACCTCTTGTTTATCTTGCAAATATCGCCAGTTTCATTCGTCGAAGGGTAAATGACAATAAGTATTTTACGCGATTTCAGTTTTCAATCCACGGAGATATTACTATTTCAATTCGCGAAAAAAAGAAAAAGAAAAATGAGTTACGCTAAGTGGTTGTTTATGTCTCACCTCGTTACAATTGTTACCGTTATAATCGCGTAATATATTTTCGTACGAATACCCGCGAAATTTAAATTATTTATGAGATTCGATGAATTTTTATCGCCCTTTTTAATTCGATTTCCCAGCGCTAGGAATGAATTACGGAACGATATTAACTTTCGTTTTAACGTCGCCGAATTTATTTTACGGTCACGTAACGAAATATTCTGTATCGTTTAAAGCCCCCTAACTTCGAAATGCATCGATATTTACATTCAAATTTTTTTTCGTAAAGAGTAATATGTAAATCTTTGATTTGAAATGAACCAAGACATAATCAAAGGAAATAATCAAAGAAATTATAATTTTTTTTCTTCCTATGAAAGAAATTCTATATCTTAAATTAATTTAAAGTTAAAAAATAAATTTTCTACCCCAATTTTCTTTTCTGAATCTGTATAGTTTTTCTGTTGGTTATTATTAATCTTCCGTTCGACAAATGCAGCTTCGTTTGAATGACAATTCGAGAACGTAATTCTATCGTCGCTTAACAGCAGAGAAAAGCTTGTTTTCGATTTCAAATCTTTCGTTCATCGCGACAGATTCATCTTCCATCATAATCCAACCCTTGGCTCCTCGCTAATTGCGTCGACGCGGAAACAGCAATCTTCCGGCGAGATAATCAGATGTAACTTCGTCGTTCTTCGATTTACGAGGAATATATTGTTTTCATAATGTTCCCAGGGCTTTATTGAATTCCTCTTAAGTCCAACTTTCCAGCCGCGAAGCGGGATGAAGCGGAGAAAACTTTACCTCGTTAACAAACATGTATATCCGAAACTATAGACATATCTCAGTGTTCTGTAACTAGAATCTTGTAGTAAACAAGCATTATAGTTTCTTACGATCTTTCAGTTCCGTCAGAAATTCAGAGTCTGTTACCGTAAAAAATAATTTTTATGGTAATATACCTACGGATTATCGGAATACATTAAATAACCAAGATAAAGCGAAACGTGAAATAAGATAAATACGTAAATGTATGAGTTTCGTGTCACATAGGATTACACGTAGAAGAGTAAAATATTTTGTAAAGATACGAGTTGAAAAAATACGAAATTCAAATTAATGGGATATGCATGATACACGATAGATATTATAATTAGCGTAAAACGGAAAAGGAAAATATCAGTTACTGGATAAATCGGTAGAACGTTCTCTTCGCGTATTAAATTTCGAGAAACCATATCATTTCGAAAATTATTCAAGAAAAATGATCTCACAAAGTATCCAATAGCAAGAGATCCAGGGCTTATTACACTGCACACATTGTACGGCACTGAGCGTCGATCAGTATGAGGTAAACACTGCGACAATGTAACGATCGACGTTAATTAACTAGACCGCATTAACCGGCCCGGAAAATTTAGTCTATTAATCCAGAAACTGGAACAGCTTGTCCTCGTGCATGTTTGTCGGTTCCAGACACGAGATTACGATACGTCAGGTCCTATTCGACCGACCAGCTCGAATTTCTCGGGTATTAATTAAGTTTTCGAAGTTCCTCCGCTTCGTAAACTGAAGAAGAAGACACGAGTTTCGGTAATTCCGGATCTTCCTCTGCTGTGGTTTTGGATGGACGTGATCACTTTCTCGGTTTCTCGCTGGGGGTCTGATATTCTCAGACCTCCAGGTCTTGGCTTTGCCTTAGTCTGTTGCTCGAAAACTGAGAACTTGTCAGTTTCCTCTTTCCTTTCTCTGCTCCTTTACATAATACTTGATACATTGTTTTCTTATCCTAAGAAATACGTCTCGAGCAGTCCTCGATTTTTCTAGATTTCTGAATCCTAAAGAAACTTTTACCGGAATATATCGACTGTCAACCTGTAGAACGACCAACGTCTTGACATATTCCATCAACGACACGAACTCTACAAACCGAGCTCAGTTCAATGTCCCCGACCGAGCTACGAGACTTCTCGATTCTCGAAACGCGAACGATAATCGTCATGCGAATTGTACACGCGAGAACATCGGCATTGCGTGCGTTCCGTGAATGTCCAGGAACTCGTTCTAAACAGTCCGGTTAACAACTGGGCGTCTGCATTGCGGCATGGAAAACAGCAGACTCGCCGAGCTTCCCTGTTCGTTCCTTTCGACTTATCCGGCCCAGTTGCGAGCAATCCTCACGGCTCGCTCGTAAATCTCCGGATGTTCCTGCAAGTCGGCGACGTGTGATTCGTGGCGAGTCTTCTTAGCTTGCCCTCGAGGAAACAGGACGTCTAGAAGCTTCTGCACGATTCTCAGTCGTAAATGTAACAGCGCTGTCTTCTCCCTCTTTGTACTCTTATCGTACGAGTGATTATGCGAGCTGCTTGATATTTCTGAGAAGCCGGGGCAAAAATAGGTTCGAAACTTTGCGCTATTTCGAGGCTACGAAGTTTGCGATTTATTCCAGCCAGAGTCTTCGGTGTTAAGTGCTGGTACTTTCAGCTGATCGTTGCATTCAGATTGCTTTTTTTGTTATAGCTCATCCGATTTTATATCGGTAGAAGAAGAGTTTAAATTGTTCACTTAATTTTTTACTTAATTTTAATTTCGATAATTAGCTTGCTACGTCTTAACCCTTTACACTCCGAACAATGTTCGCCAAAGATGTGGAAGGTCGCGTTCTTTTTATATATCTTAGTAATTTTACTATATCTTGACTTCGTTTCTTCTGCCATTTTCAGAGAAAACCTCAGGGGAACATACATTTTTCAAAAAGTTGTGCTGGAATAAGTTATTATTTGATTTTTTTATTACCATTCTTAATTATTAATAAACTTCAATGTCCCCTGAGAGGGGGACAAATTTATTAGTTAATTATCGTCATATTTTCTACATTGTTGCCGAAAAAATAAATGGAATTGAAAGGATTGGAGTTTAGAATCGTCTAAAGTACGAATTAAAAGGAACTCTTTATATTATATCGATTCGTTCTGTTGAATAATCGGTAATCTGTACTGTAACAACATTTGACAGCGTTTCTGTTTTTATACACCGCTGTAAATTCGGTACTGCGGAAGGTCGTAATTACAGGAGTAACAGCAATTTTCCACAGAGAAGACTTTACTCTCTCTTTAAAGGGATTTTCAGTTATTTCAGTAGTTAAACACTTTGACGTATTTCTCGCCGGCGGACTCGAGGCAATTTGTAGTCGCGACAACGCCAGTGTCGTGTTCCTTTTTTCATATAGAAAGCTTCATTATGATTCGGCCGCGCTACAAATTTTCCAAGCGCTATTCCTTTGTCGTAAGTAACTGTAGTTTATCTTTTAATAAACGACGATTAACATTCCAAGTGTTATTAGCAATTCAATTATTATCAACCGTAACTTGTTAGCCGACGTTTTACGTTTGAATGATTTAGAAAATTAATTTCCTGTTATTTGGCATTTAAATAATTTTCTCTCTAAACCGCATACTTTCATACTTTCATACTTTCATACTTTCGCTTTAACTAACACTTTGGAATTTCTTGAAATTCGACGTATCGGAGATACATGTGTACGTAGGTACTTACATCGAATTGTCGATCCAGATTTTCATACTTGTTACCACTGTGTATTCCGTTCCTGTCATCGCACTCTGCCGATTTAACGCATTAAGCCAGTTGAACGCATACGCGATGTCGTCATACGATTCGCATCAAGGCTGTTTTTACGACAGCCCGGCGCGTTTCACGTTTCGATTCCGTATTCAGAGGGTAAAAAAGGGAGAATCTGCTCGTCATTGTACGATGCGAAGACTCTGCGTTGTGGAGCGAAAGAATCTAGACCAAATCGGCCGCTTATAGGATGCACATAATTTTCAATGCATAATTTACCACCCTTGTTTTCAATGTCCTTGAATATGCAAATTAAGGTTTGGTTTCCCCCAGAGTGTGCCCCGAATACCGGCTGATTGTGTGCAAGAAATTCTGAATTGGGTCAATGTTTTACTGTAAACAATCGTGTAACCGTCCTCTGGAAGAAGAGTCAATAAGCGGGGAACATCGACATTGCGTAGGAGGTGCATTATTACTATGCACTCGGTGGTAATGCACCGTGCACATGCTGATTTCATCGTGTCCAAACAGCCAGTTTCGCTCTCAGCTTTCGCTTACTTGCACTGACTGTTGATGTCGACGGCTCGTGTTTCGTAATTACCCGAGTCCGGATAAATTTTGTAATCCTTTGTGGGTAATTCCCTCTACCTCGCGAAGTACGGAAAAACGGTACCAGCAGCGTGGAAATTTACGAACGAACTTTTAACCGAAAATGTTTCGCGAGTCAAAATGTTATATGCCGTGTAATTGGTTCGTGAATTTTTCCGTAGAATTAGAGCGAATGTAATGTAACGTAACGCGAAAAACGTGGCTGATACACGCGTTTGTAACAACGAGTATAATATCTTTCATCAACGTCACGGGGAACAGACATTTATCGATAACGAATGTCGCGTTTAATTCAGAAATCGTCGAAATTGTTTTCTTGATAGGATAAAAAAATAATTGAACACCGTACACTTGATTACTCTATGCCAGTACATCGCGAAAGAGTAACAAATAAATTAATATTTTCGGTGAATCACGTAATTAACACTAGGTGTACGGGACCCGTCAATTTGGACGATGGATTGTTCCACTTATACAATATTAACAGGTTTAATTCACTAATATTAAATCTGTTAATATTATAATTGTTTTCAAACTAAACTCGTTATTTTTTTTAAAGAAAATACGTGATTTCCTTAACCTGTAAATATGACAAATGTCCCTAGAAATATATATGCAGAAAATGTGAAAATTAATTATTCTATGAAGAGAAAATTGCTAACAATTTATAGTCATTGATTAAAATTCATATTACACTCGACCAATGCGACAAGACTCTCGAAAGTTCATTCCAAACAATCGACTTCCGTCCTTTCGATCGTAACTACCGTCCCTTTAACGCAACAAACACGCGGCAGTTTTCCCGTCTGCAGCTCGACCAATATAGGGAACGCTTCTTGGCATGATCGCATGAGCCGTCAAGTTCTGAGCAAACTGTAGATGCCGGTCTAAGGTGTAACTCTGCGAGAACTTCGTCAAAGGTTCCGGGAACTCGTTGAAACGGTCGAATTCGCTTGGAGGGAACTGCCAGGTCACTGTTTTCGATTCGCGAGGAGGCAGTGTTCTCGGAAAGCAAAGAACAGCTGGCGATAACCGGCTTAATTTTCTCCGCTATCGAGGTGGATGCATTTACGACCAATATTCCGGCAATTGCATTAGCGTGCACTGATACGATGTTACGCGAGCAACGTAAAGCCGCGTATACACCGGAGTTAACTTATGGATAAAGGTAGGATCAAGTGTATATGAAGTTATATCGATACGACGCGGAAAACCGAATAACCGAATATCGAAATTTCGTGAAGCGCGTTTAAATCTCTGATAATCACTTTAAGTATATATCCTCGCGGTTCAAATGATTCTCGAGATTTTATCCCTAGTTATTAGTTAAATTTTGATTCTATTAGGTCGTCCCATAAGTTCTTTCGCGGTGATATTTACATTCTTCGTCGCATTTTATAAACTATATCGATGATTAACGTATTTTCCAACGAAATAGAAAGAAATAGAATAACAAAACGGAGATTACATTTTTTCTTAACATTTCAAGGTTTATTCGACATATAATTCTAAGTAGTAAAAGTAAAAACCGGAAACAACTTATGGGACGACTTAATATGTCGACGTTCTTCTGATTCTCTTAGATTCTCTTGAATTCAATCGTCACATAAAAGTATCTTTGTTAGATTAAAAGCAATTAGCAGCTCGACGTAGAACTGTAAAGGGATATAGATTATGACTGATCTCGTTGATTTTGAATGTTCGTAAGTGTTTTCAAATGCTCGCAAGGGTCTTCACGCACTCATGGAGATCCGAGAGTATTCCAAATGGTCAGTGGAGATGTGGCTTAAATTGGTCACGAATGAGGACGCACTGAATCGAATGGTGCAGTTCGATGCGCGTTTATGCGGTTCTGAGCGGATTTCTACGGGACGCGGGGTATCGCGTGTATGCTAGTCGAAAGGCCAAAGTTCGCGAATGCATCCATAAATGGGAAAAAGCTTGCTAAATAGATCGTATTCGCTGTGGGGATTCTCTGTGTATCTCTTGGGAAGTAATAGAGGCAAATGGAAGAGTTAAATGACTCGAAACAACCGTTGTAATACGTGCTGCTTGGCGTTGAAGACAGTCGAGTCTGGGTGAGACGTGTCATAGGAAATCTTATGTAGAAATCCTGGATTGCAAAAGGAAATCTTTCTATTTCTTATTTTTCTGAAGCGCCACGATGATAAATTGGAAGCAAAAAAAAAGTTCGAGATCGCAGATTGTTCGATGATGTATGAGCTTGATAAAAAATACGAAAGCGTTTTCGAGTTTTGGAAATGACTGTGATGGAGACGAGTATTAAACTCGCGACGAGTCCAATTTTGCTTGGAAATGTTCCTTTAAATTAGTCAATTTATAACCATCATTTACGGTCTTGTTAGTTTTAATATGTTAGGGCAATTTGTTTCCATCTGTTACGTTTGTTGTTCTGCGAAGTAATTTTCGGTGCTCTTTATACTTCGCTTCGATGGAGTGAAAAGTTTGAGCATGATAATAAATTTCCGAATGTTCGAAAATATTTGGAAAAATATTTCAGTCGGATACGAAAGTTCGAGTAAATGGGTACAAGCTTTTATTCTTCTGTATCGGAATGTTTTCGCTAGAAAGCTGATTCCTTTCATTTACTTCCAAATTCTACAATTGTTCTGCGTATTTTCAATTATTTCGATTAATTTCTTGTATCGTCTCCTCATCGTCTGTATTACATTTCGCAATTAACGTAATTATTCCGTGGAAAATTGTGTATTTATAGGATCGGAAGTATGCGTTATTAATTAAATAGCTTGCGGAGCTTCCACCTATGAACTGTAAATGAAGTATATCAAAGGTTAATTTCATTTAACGAATTTGATAATTCATCGCGTATGAAATCTTCTGTTCCTAAACAGTGTTTTCGCGTGAAATGATTAATAAGGTCTAAAATGTTTAAGCAGGAAACGTTTTAGCCTAAATATCTACCTGGTCTGACACTCAATGGACATATCTGTATTAACGCTACTGTCATTCATTAAACAAAGTGGCCATAGCTTTTTAGCTATCCTCTCACGTTTCTATTTCCGGTTGCCCGCTCCTTTATTTTCAATAGCGTCACGTATCGTGGTTGGATTAAATTGTCCACGTGCGTTAGTCAAATTAAACTCGCACAGCAAACTCCAGCGGATATCAACAGTTATCAATCATGGCATTTTCCTTTTCTCTACCATTCTTGTTATTACAGGTTAAAAACTAAAGAGAACGTTAGATTATTTTACTTCTTCCGATAAAATACAACTGTCGAATTTACTAAACATCAAAGTTTGTTTCGAAACATTCTCCGCGGAATAAAATTACGAGGATTATAACATAAGAGGAAGAGTTTTGAAATAAACATTTCGAGAGAAGTTTTCAATCTTGAAGCGAGAGCATAGGGTACTTTATCTTTGAAGACAAAGTCTTTGGAAACTGTTTTAGCTTGATCTAGCTGCGTTTCATGGTAGCTCTTGAAAGCTGTTCCCCTCATAGAAGAAGACTGTGCGATAAGCAATCTTGCTTCGTAATTGTGATTTATGATTCATAAATCGTCGTACAACCATATCGCGCGATCTTCCGCCTATATAAATAAGCTTGCTGAAATATTTTCCGTGGACTAGTTTCTCTTTAACATTCACGTTACCTTCGTAATCCGACAATCTCTGAAATCTTGGGAAAATAATCGCAAAATTTCAACACGGAGATAGTTAATCGATGACAGTACATTTACATCGATAAAAATTCCAAGCGAAGAGTACAAATACTCTCCATCCTCGATTCGTTTCTTGATATTCCTTCGAAGCTTTAAACAAATTACATAATATTCTAAACCTGACCCTGTACAAAGTAGAACCTTCCAACTTAATTATTACTACCCTTAATTCTAGTCGGGCGACATTCTCTAATTCCAACCTTTCAACCACACCGCTCCTTACACCTTCCTCTGTTTCTCGCGAAGCAGCAAGAGGTGCACTCGCAAACGATCATTTCGTTGCAAGCAGCCAATGAGGAAAGTTCTACGACTGCACAAATAACGCCCTGTGCAAGAACAAGAGACGGCGCCTTTATCTCTCTACCCGATTTCAGCAATAAACCCCGCGGAATGTTAAGTCGGATAATAGTCTTCGAGTCTTTGTCCCGGCTGTTTCGTGGCGGAATTAATCGGCGAACGTTGGTCGTGAGGCCAAAGCAACCGTGGAACACCGACAGTCGAGGGCAAACCACCCCGATAGCTCGTACTAGGCCAGAGAAATTGACTTTCTTCTGTGGTTCACGTTTGTTTATCCGGTCGGCCGGTATTCCTACCTTGTCTGTCGTTCTATCCCTTTTTCGTCGAATGCTAGTTCTCGACACCGAGGTAAACGAATTCAACGCGTGTCGCGTCGTTTTTTCGACGCTTCCAAACGTCGACGGAGTAAATTTGGCGAATTTATCGGTAAACCCGGCGTATCGTCCTCTTGATAAGGGTTGCCGTTTATCATCCAGTTCTCTACCGAGGTGGATAGAGTTCTGCCGCAGACTGATTAGGATCCTGCTTCTGGTATTCTGGACCTGGGCTCCTGTAGCCAGAGATATAGACCACTCACGACGTTTTGTTTTATGGTTTACTGCCTCAACGTCTTTTTCCTCAGACCTTACGGGATATAATGACGAGTTTATGAGGCAATATCGGGATTCTGGAAAATTTGTTTTTTATCTGGCAGATGTATTTTTGTTCGGGTTCCTTTTTATTTATAATCCTAGTATTTTCTTCTCGTAAAAATAATAACCGTATCGTTTATGCGTAAATCCTTCCCGGGAGTTTTCTTGCTTATACGCTGAACTCGTGAAAGAAACATAATTTTACAATCCTCTTTTTATTTAATTGATATATTTGATTTGGTTCGTCAATAAAGTCATGCGGAGGGGAAGATTATTCCGCGATTCCGATAAAAGGATAGAAAGCTGAATTATTTATCTTTAACTGAAATTTCATTCCGGTGCAGTAAACACGAAAATGTATTTAACCACGTTGTTTGTAGAAGGATATTCAATTACAATTGTTAACGCGCGAATGTGTGCTGTGTTTTGTTGCACGACTAATTGAAATTGGCCATTGCCAATCTTTGCCATTAAATCTGTAATTCAGATAACACCGTTATTAAATTCGTTTGTGTAGCCAATTACCATCCAGTTCATTATACAATGAAATACGAAGAATAAAAACATAGAAAAATTGATATTTATGTATTGAATATGCACCAGTAGATACTGTTCTTTGCTTCGTTATTATTTTGTCAATGTTAGAAATTTTTTCCTTTAAGATTTGGTAGCTGACCCCTTTAGGTTACTATGGAAACAAATTCAAAAAGAGAAAGCAGTCGAGGTTCACAAAGAGATATGTAAAGTTTATGGTGTTCGTTGCTTAAAAGAACGCGCGTGTCAAAATTGGTTTAAAAAATTTCGTTCTGTAGATTTTGTACTTAACGATGACCAACGTTCTGGTCAAGCTTCTGAAGTTAAAGATGACAAGATGAAAGTCACAATTGAATCGAATCGTCGTGTAACTTTGCGAGACATTACAAAAAGCTTAAATATATCACACGCAACGATTGAAAATCACGAATTGTTCCACACGAATTGAAAGAGATTCGCTTAACACAAACATAGTGTAATCGACCCTTTGTTGAAACGAATTAAAACCGAAATTACTTTCTTGCCAACCTAATACATCAGAAATATTAAAATCTTTTCTTCGATTCTCAAAGGAAAGACTATTCATCGTGCATTTCAATCCGTAAAGTTTACTTTCCTGAATCCGTATCAAAATTACTCCATCACCCTCGGTTTTATTAAATTACACGAGGGTGGAGACAATGGCTATATCGGCTAGCCTGAAGGTCNATCACACGCAACGATTGAAAATCACGAATTGTTCCACCTCATCGAAATCTTAGAAGTGATGTCTTCGAAACCTTAGAACTCACGTTGCGAAGAATTTGTTACTAACAATACGTGTAATAATTTAACTGAAAATATTGAAATTTATTGGGCAGTATAATCGGTCAATTAGCGTCATTCTTTTATGCGAATCTAAATTTGAGAAAACTGGCAGGAAATTTGTCGAAAGCCCAAATTTAGCATCCGGGAAAGGTTATGCAAATATTAAGATAGTGCTACGTTTCTCCGTGAAATTCAAGGCCGATGATTTGTCATCGGCAAATGAAGCTGGAAAATGAAGAAGGAAGGTTGGGAAATGTCAGTGGCGATAATGTTTTAAGAAATATTACCGAAATTAATCCACCACGAGCAACGAGAGGAACGGCCTTTCAAACGAACAGGCGAAGGAAAGTAAATATATGATTTACCCGTTACTATTTGCAATAACCAAGGATAATAGTTACAGTGGATACACGTGCTGAACAAATAGATGAAATTCATTGCAGAATTAATAATCCAACAGTCCATTTTGGTGAACAAACGAAAGCCAACCTCGTTACACGGTAATGTAGACTAGGCAATCGAAAATGATTGTGCTGAAATTTTAATTGTCTTCATATTCCCTTAATTAGTACAGTTTCCTAGAATAAAAATTGCACCTCTCATTTTTAAAATTACCTACGTAACCTTCTACAGAGTTGATTCATTTTAAACGAGGAACATACGAAGGCAAGTTTCGAAGAATTTTCAAAAACTTGTGATTTTGACGAATTGTTTGTAAATTAAATGACATTAGAGAATCGTAAGGGACAATTTATAGAATCACGTTAAAATTACTTCGTTTAAATACACGATGCTTTTGAATAAAGTACACGTGATTAAAGTTTCATCTGAGGAAACGACGTTCCGTATGCGCGAACATAATATTTATGCGCTGACGAGTGAACTTCTGAGAGAATTCAGTACATCGTGAAAGGGGACAGTAAAACACTTATTAAACATGAATAGCGGCATAACGTAAGACACAGACGAAGTGAACTTTGACCCCCCGGAACCTATGTACCCAAAGCTACTAGAATCTGCGAGAATAAACGTAATATTGTAATTAGGATAAGAAAGTGCATTTAAATACACTTGTGATGCGTCGAAGAGGATTCCGGGTAACGTCAATCATTCATTACCAGGTGAAGTTAAATTTAACTAGAATAAATTTCTCACAGATTCAAAGTCTTCTTTGCAAGCCCATTTTCATTTTTTATTCAATAGTTTTAACTCGAATATTTCAGAATCTCATCAAATCTTAAATTTAAACTGTTAACTTTTCATTGCTAGAGATAAAATATCTCGTGTGCATTCTGTCGCATTAAAATCAGCTAGTTCATCTATTAATAGTTTATATTTCACGAAATTCTTATATTTATTATAAATCGCATTTTCAAATTCTCGATAATTATTATTAAAACAATGGCTTCGTTTCAATTGTGAATTTTCATTATTTCCCTCGATATTTTCTGCGTATTGTCGCCGTTATAATATTAGCACCATGTCTCATATGAACGTATAATGTACAATTGCTCGTGTAAGAGTTATCGGTAGATTTAACTAGAATAAACTGGGTTAGAAACTGAAATTCAATGCAAGCAGAATGATATAAAGTTCACTAGAGGACACGTAGTACAAAGGCTCTCTTGACTCCCATTGCGTTCTATCTTCCCTAGAATCCTTTGGGGATCCGTTTATTCTACCTGGGATACTCTGCAGTTGATTTACCTGAAAAAGTGTCTTCCCTTGTTCTTTGGAAGACCATTACCCCGATGACACTCGCCGAGGCACAGAGTGTATCAATTTTTAAAGATTCGACTTGTTATGGAACTTTGAGACAGAATACCCTGTTACCAACTTTACGACAAACTGTAGCGTAAAAGCATAGATAAGTACAATGGTTCTAACGTTTGATCTCGATCTGTAAACGTTTCCTTGTTACATTTTCTTCGACGTGAAAACTTTCTGCAAAGCCAATACATTAAAATCTTCTCAGTGTAGTGATTTACGTATATCACAAGTATCACAGCTAGCAATTTCGAAGGTTGATGTCACTTCTCTTACGATCAATCCAAAAAAGGATTGAAGGAAATCAATCAAACTCGTCATGATCCCAATTCGCTGTCAAAAATTTCGCAATGCTTGCCTCCCCCACTCCGCAAATTTTTAAACAAAAAATAGGATCACCCTTACTTAGTACACTTTCCTCAGGCCGCGAACATCTTCCTTGCCGATAGCTACAGGCCTAACATCGGCCGCTCGAATATGGATTTACGTGATTCTCGAGGTGCTCGAACTACTCGAAATATCGCCGGAGTTACCTTCCGCCGGAAGTCGTGCTGCCTCGAGTGGCCATTCGTGCGGTTCGAGTATCATGGCCGAGTTACTCGAGGATCGCCACGAATCATCGGAAACGTGGAGCAACCTCGTCGCGAGAGTATCTCTGTATTCTCGAGCCTTGTCTTCCGAGATCATCTCGACACCGTGTCCATTAGAGGCGACTTAATTAAGGGTTGCATAATGTCTCGGTGTGTCCCGTTGATTGTCATCGGCCATTTTCGCCCGCGAGAGGTTTGCCACGCCGCGTCGGGCTTCGTGACGCGATTCATTACGTCGACGAATCATCGATACCATTCGAATCTCACGTACAGGCGTCCTGTGCCTATAAATTGACTCGCGTTCCCGGCGATAGCTGAAGCTTTGACAAACGTTGCATCCCCTGTGTGACTCGGGGATGCAATTTCGCGGAGACGTTCATCGCGGTATCTCCTTTGAACGCAATATGTTTCTAGCCGGGATCATCTGGATAAAGCGGATTTTATCTTCGATGCTCGAGCAAGATAGGCGAGCTGTAAAGAGTTCGCCATGCGTTTCAAGTTTGAATATATGCTTGTTTACGAGACATTGGGTTCCAGAACATTTTCTGCGAATTTATCCCATCGCGTTACCGTTGTTTCGAATAGGATTAAATTCCCGGGGAAAATTTTTCAAACTCGATGATCCCTCGTGTTTCAAATTTTCAAGAATTTCACGAAGAATTTTATCGTTCGATGTTATTTATCGGAACATCCGGAAATTGAAATATCTTTGGTTATATATCTATTTCCCATGGAATATTCCGTGTAAAAATGATCGAGTACATTCTACGAATCAAATAAAATAACGCTACGTGATTGCGTCGGTACTCGGTCATCCTGGTGTAATTAAACAATCTGTTACTTCTTCTTACCGACTGTCTGAAACGTTTCGTTTCCTTCGGAATCCCGCGTCTAGATTTTTGAAAAATTGCGTCGAGCATTTTCACGGTTATTTCGGTTAGCCGCAAATTTATTCCACGCGGAACAAAATACGTTTCATTGCGAATTTAACGCAAGACAGACGGGTCGCTAGCTTCTGAGAAGTGATACAGGCGAATGGACTGGAAGAATATTTCACGAGGCGCGAGAGTTCAGTCTGGATCGTCAATTGTAACGTCGACAACTGTATGATAAACAGCTAAACCCGACTCCGACATTCGAGGTGCTGTTTCACGGAACGCGATGCAGTATTCACCCTTGGAAGTTTATAAATATTGGCAGGCGCAATTTCCTTCCAGTTCGTCGACTTGGCTAGATGCCAGTTACATATTTACACCTAGAATTAAAGAGATTTTCGCTGATCATCCTCGAACTCTGCCTCGTTCTTTCTCGGCAGTTTTATCGCAGGCAAACACCAATTTGTTTTCTGTCAGGCTTGCAGATTCATCTTTGCAACCGAGAAATATTTATGGAAGAAGAATGATTGATATTCGTAATGAATCGCGTGGACTTGGCTATCGTTTTGTTAAAAATATAAGTAAACGTCTCGATCAAGTTGAGTTATTTGTAAAATAGCTGTGATTGAATTTGAAATAAAGTATTTTCTTTGGCTATTATCGAAGGACGGTGATGAAGCCGAATTATGATGGAAAATAACCGGGGACTGTCGATGACGAATTCTAGTCCTTGAATGAAGCCATTTAATGGCCAATAATCGTAAGACAATTGCTAAGTCTGTAAGGACATGGAACTCGTAAAAAGTATCCTTGATTACAGTCCAGAACTCGAGTCAGCGTTAGATTTATAACTATTTCCGCTGTTTAAAATACTTTTTAAGCGAATAATTGTTAGCAGTCGATAAAAAATTAACGTCTAACTTTTATAGCTTTACTTTACAACGAAGGTCGTGTCCTTTCAGATTTCTGCCTGTAATTCGCGAATGAATTATGTCTTATATTAGTAACAGTACGAATTTCAAAATTGCTTCAAATTCAGTTTGGATTATATTTGGGTCATATTAGGATTATCATATTTCTATACTAGACTATCCACGCATAATTTAATATATCCTCTGAGACACAGGACCTATATTATCTACCATTTCCTTCGCTAAAATTCTATTGCAACTCGAAACGTTTGATAGATTATTCAGCATGTCATAGATGGCACGATCAAACAGTACTTAACCTTAGAGACGATAGACCGTTTAGGAGACAAACAAGTCAAGGACGTAAAAATAAAACAAGAATATGAGAGCAGCAAGATGTAGTGGGTTTGAGACAAAAGAATGAGAACGGAGAGCATTTAGCTGTCCTTGTCCTCTGCTGCAAAAAATCACAGCTTCGTAAAACAACGAGGCCAGAACATTTTTCTCTCAGACGTATCTCAGATCACCTTATAAATGGATATAATAACCCTTCTTTTATTTTCGCGTGCTCTCTAACAGGGCTTTCAATTTGCTCGTACCTACAGAATGGCTCGTACGGTTTGAGTAATTTTTCCTGAAGATAGTTTTTTAAGAACGGTCCATTAACCTCGACTTCCTCGTAATTTATTTCTACGCCATTCGCCTGGATTTTACTTTATTCGCTCTGGAGTCCCTTGTTATACGTAAGATCTACCCTAGTCTGTCTCAAAAATCAAATATTCGTATCTCTTAAAGGTACAGGAATTTACGCGAAATTATAGGGACAGGAAATTCTACTTTCTAAACCTACACGATGCCACGAATACGTCTAGAAAACGTGGCATGCATGATCTCGTGCTTCTTATAAGATACTCTTCATGAGAAATTAAAAGGAAAATGTTATTTAAAATAGGTGTGGGTTCCAAGAAACTTTGAAACGCTTAAAGAACTTTCGAACTTTCGGAGTTTGAAACTTTCCGCTCCTTTTCGTTTGTTTGCGAATAGTACTTTTGAAACATGAGAGAAAATACAAAATGCGTCTCGTCGTTGTACCATCAACGGTATTCTCTAGTGAATTTTTAATAATTCGTTTAAGAAATGATACTAACAATATATAAATACCGTATAGAACAAAGATTTATGGAAAAACTTTATCTAGATTTCGATTCTTCGAGCGAAACATTCCTCTCGCAAAATGAAACAGGTGCTTTGACTTTCATCTCGAGTTTCGAAGGCTTCTGGACTCTCGAAAATTTTGCAATTTCCCAAGAATTCCGAGCATACAAAAATGGGGTTCCCATCGGAAGATCAGATTCCCGCGGAGACTAGCTCGGGAACTTTCCTCGCGAATAGATCACTCCGCAAACACTTGCTCATCCGAAGAGGTAAAATGAAGAGGAATATCATCTTTCTCGTGGCGAAATGGCCTTTTGTCCAACTTCTCCGTGTCACGTAACGAAGGAAAATATATGGGGAATACACGGGTGCAGTAGTTTCGAGATATATTTAGGGATCGACCCTGTAACGCTAGGCTTTTATCATCGACGCCGTAGACAGGGATGAGAGTTTCGAGAGATGTAGGAGGACCCTCGATTTATGGCGGTGCACAGTGTAATATAAGAGCACACGAGCTGGCAGGAAAAGCAGTGGAGATCCCTGGGTAGCAACGTAAGGGATACCTTCGTCCACGGTTTTCCCCATCAAATCGATCTCGTTCTAGCTGTTAGCGTTGCCTATTGTTGGCGCAATTTCTTCTATTACTCACAGACGATTCATTACTTAAGAGCAGGATTGCAATTTGTAAGTGCACTGGAAGAAGTACATCTTTTAGAAAATGAAAAATATTCATTGATCGAAACTGCATTTCTTCTCTTCTCCTTTCGATTCACGGTTGATTTACCTTCAGTTCGGGTCTTTTAACACCGAGAATATCAAAGAAGTTGGAACGATTGGTTTTGAAATCTTTGCTTTTGAAAATGTTCGGTCGCTTTTGCTATTTATTTTTATTATTTCTGTACGTTGTATTTAAATTCATATCGTAGATCGGTAGTTTTAGTATCGATGATTCGATGTGTGTTAGACGTTTGACTATTTCGAATTATTGAAAGTGCGATACGCGTGTTTTTATCACATATCCCGGCAGTTTAGGAGAAATGTAGCTGTAGTTACAGCTGAAAGCTATAGCACCATTATCTCTGTATGAAGAAATATCTGTCATCGCTAAGACCATCTCACGAGGTTCTGACTAGGTAGCAAAAACGTTAATAACTAGGCTGAAGAAAGCAGAGAGGGACGCTACTCGATATCCGTCGACGTGTCAGAATCGGGACTCGTAATGACGATTGGTTGCAAGATAAATGTCCCGTGAATCCCGTTTCGAGACTAATCCAAAGGAATCTGGATCGCGTAGGGGTAGAATAGGGGAAGAAAAACGTCCTGTGGAATGGTCCTCGGGGAACTTTAACTACGTGCTCGAGGAGGTGGTTGTTAGAGGAAAGATTCTCAGGCGATCGATCGATCCTATCTTGGCTGGCAAATATAATCAAATACTTTCGCGTGACAGCCTCGTATACAGACCATTCTCGATTTTGTGGTCGCAATTGCACAAGGAAGATACCGATGTTCTGATCCATAAAACACGATGGCGTCGAGGAAACGAGGAAACTGTCTCTTTTGAAGAAGGGTTAAGCGAAACAAATGTTCGTTCAAGCTTATGTTTCCCGTAGGAAGCAACGTGTTCCACCTCGAAATTCTATCCGATTGTTCCGTGCAAAAATTTATACACGAGCAAGAGAATTCCTCGTTCCATCTTCGAGAAAGGAAATCTTCGGTTTGTTTAGAATTACCCTTGATTGTATGACTAGCAGAGAAACGTCAGCGTGAAATAAAAGCAGTTTCATTTCGAAATTCAAGATTGAAATTTTCTAAACGAAAGAAAGCGTTAAATCTCGCGATCGCAGATTGAATCGGAAGGAAATACGGAGTTTATTTATTATTATCTTTGATCGTAGTGGAACGTATTTGTATGGAAGTATCAGATAAATAGGCGGAGGAAGAAAGGGAGGATAAAAATGGCAGCGTGAAACGAAAGCAATTTTTACTTGTCTCGCATTTAAAATTCAAGGCGTGTTATCGAGAGTGGCAGAACGTTTAAGATGAGAAATGTGTTAAGTCACGTCTTATATACATGATATAAAGTACTTCGAATTGGACGTATCTGGGGTAGTTGGAACCATTTACTTTTCCACTTCGGAGCTACCTTCTTCGAAGTTTCTTATTTCTTTCATTCGCCATAATTAAATTTCTCAATCCCCTTGAAATCCTCCATTTCACGGATACATTCGTCAATTAAACAAGTACTGTTATTTTACTAACACACGTACATGAGATAATATCCAATTCCTTCTTCGACGGAATATCAACGAGTGACAAAACTAATTAGACTAGAATCTATCTTACTCTTCAGTTTACACCTAATAGAATCTCTCGCAAAGTTGACTGAATCAGAACCAGAGGGGAAAAAGATATAAATATCCACTAACTCGTAGCCTGAATCACACCTGAAACCTCTTACAGAATCCAATCTCGCTTACCTCGAAATTTCGAAACCGTAAGTAAATAAAACATCGGCTATGCTTACCGCCCATGGAACCACATCCGTTGAAGAACGAGTGTGACGCACGTCCCAAAGAGAAGCAGTTACGATATCTCCAGGCTCCTTTCCACCCCTGGATCATCGAGTAATCCCGCAAATCCCTGAATCTTTGGGACACGAGCCCTGTGCTTCCTCGATATCACGGCTACGTTAGCCTAATGCGGTCGGGTCGAACGTTCGCACGTCCGAAACAGTCAGAACGAATCGGTTGGACACGTTTGTACAAGTTAGTTGTCCATTGAAATTGGGGTTCCATTGAAATTTGGCCGGTGTCAAGGAGAACGGTCCTCGGTTGTCAGTGTCCAACTTTGTACCCTGAAGTTCGGATTTTGGCGAGCCGTGGTTGATGTCGTGGGGCGAGTGCATGCCGCTGCATGTTTCCGGAGAATGTCATGTAGTATTTACGGTGTGTCTTCGGGGCACGAGGACAGGACGGATTGAAATGTCAGGCCCCCGTGGCCGCGCAGCGGGACGAGCATTTGTGCGTTACGCGACCCTTAATTAGCATGTTAAAGTTTCACGGCTGCACGTGAGATCACGCACGAGTCTCATTCACATCCATATACTTATTTACTCTCTCTCTACGTTCTCGCCGCCCTATTCCGCTTCTCCGTTCCCTTTTCGGCCCTCTTTATACGCTCGTTACCGTGTGCCATCGACCATGTGTTCGTTATATCTGCGTTGCATGATTGTGCGATGGAAGACGCGTTCACCGGGATGATCGATGCGAACGAATCTTCCAGGCAGGAAATTTTCAGGCCAACTGAAATCGATTTCCGTTCCCAGAGCTGGTCGTTTTTACCATATCCGCGTGAATCCGGTGTTTTCCTAAAAACTTGCTTTAGACCTTGAGATATTTAATCCTTCTCCGTTCCTGTCCATCAAAATTCTTTGATTTCTCTGCTTTGTATTCTCGTTGCGAGCTTAAAGATTGGAAGAATCTACGGAAATAAAGGATCTGGAATATTTCACGGACGTGGACGGCGCGTAAATATTTCCTGTTTCCCTTGAAAATTCTTAAAATAGACGGGAGAAGATTCGGAAATCTCGTGTTTGCTTCGACATGGCAGCTCGCGCGACGCCGACGCACGTGGGAAAATTCAGTTTTGTCGGGAAAGCTAGTCAGGAAGGATTCGTTCGCGCGAAAAGGCCCGATGCACGCTCGTGTGCTTCGTCGTCCCGTTGATCAGCTCTCTGATCGTATATGCTCGGCTCCCGAAACAGAGATGTCAGTGTACTTCTTCCGGTTTCACAACCTACGCCGTCAGGCGGAGGAGGTACGGAAAAAGCGGCAGAAGGGAAGATCGAATCAAAGTGGTCAACGTGGGACCAATTGTACGGACCAATCGCAACCGACAGCCGGATCCATGCACTGCTGCAACAGGGTCCATCGGGGTCCTAGCAGGCTCTTCGAGCGTGCTCCGTTACAACCCAGCGATTCGCTCGACGAAATCGCCTTTCAGATACCAAGGTAACGTTGCATGCTCTCTCCTGTCAGTATGTTTCTTCTTCTCTCAAAATCTATTTTATACATTTTATTCCGAGCGAAGATTCTTGGCTTCTTTGGGTATTCGTTAACACTAGATTTACGGAACCCGTCAATTTGACAGATGGATTGTTTCAATTATACGATATTAACAGATTTAATTAACTTATATTAAGTCTGTTAATACTGCGATTGTTTTCAAATTAAACCCATAATTTTTTNCTAGTGTTAATATATTTGTTATTTTCTTTTCCTCGACATACCTGTGTCTATCGACGTTCTTCGAATTTTATTGAAGTTTTATTTAACTCTTTAATTCTTAAAAGCCATCTTAATTACTCAAAAACTTGCTGTTCGCTGTATTTTACGGGGGATTATAGACATCAAAGGTTGAAAATTCGCTGTTTATACGCCAAATAATTAGCTTACTCAATTGGAATTTGATTGTTTTGACAATTTTATTTTCATAATTCAACGTATATTAATTTGTGCACATATATTGGTATTATATTGAGAGTATTATAAAGGAAACGTTAAATTAAGCGACAGATGTGGATAAAGGCTACGATTATTAAATATCCGAATTTAATAAAACTGGAAAATTCGTTGGGTAATAATTTGTTGTAATATCTTAATTTATTACCACGAAATAATTAAACATATTGCTTTCTTGTATAATTTGTCTGTATTGTAACAGATAAATGTTAATTTCACCTAATTCATTCTGTAATCCACGGTTCGTAAACGCGTGAATTGTAGAAGTACACTTGGAAATAAGATTATCGTTGGATTATTAAGAGTCAATATTTTCGCAGATGTGTATGCGCGTTTTTAAGAAGAGAAGGCACGAAAGCGTTTAAAGTCGGAAAGATGTTTTCTCATAAAATAACGGTACGTAGAATAAAACGTCAATTCCTCGCAATTTTATAGTAAAGAACCCGGAAGACATAAAAGCGTTTCAAGACGTTTATCTCTAAAGTACTCTTCTTGCTGCCTGATTTAAGTCTAGTCGCAATTTATGCACTACTGTTATTGCTAGATTTCCTGTGCAAATCACAGAAACAAATTTTTAATCCGTACAATAATCTACAAATTCGCTTTTTCGGAATATCCAGTCGTTATTCGCAAAAGAACGATTCGCAAGAAACGGCGGAGAATCTATATCGTTGCAATTTGTCACATTAGCATTTAATAATTAAATACGAATTAACGTTATTTCAGAGCAAATACTTTATTGCACGTTTGGGAATATACGGTTTAATATTCCGGTTTAATTAACAAACGATATCGAAAGTGAAGGTGCATACGTCAGTGATAGAAAGAAACGATACGTATAAAGTAAATTTCGTCGATAGTCTCATGCGTATTCATTAGCGAGGTCTATATTGAAATATGCACGAATTGGCGGCATAGAAACGTCGTTAAAGTATGAACGGTTGAATACGCAAGCGATTGCGTGTCCGGATTCTATCGAGTCTCGTGCATTATGGTTGTGAATACATTAAGCATTGTGGATCGCGTAGGCGGAGAGCTTCCGGAGTTTCCAACCACATGTTTATTACAAGACATTTATTATGGTCAATTCAATGTTTCCTAATATACAACATTAATCCAACGAACTAGGAAAAAATTGCTCAAATTCCTCGATCGATTAAATTCCAATTTCTCCGATCTTTAATATTTAATTTCCTGCACATATCACGGAATCAAATTTTGATGAAAATATTTTTCAATTTCAGTTAACGCCTCATTTATATTACAGTGACAAACAGTATCGAATTTTTGCACTATATCCTCTTTTTGATACATGTTTTCAATGGGAAATATTCGTTGCAGATCAGAATTCGATACAAATTCTTTTGTTTCAAACCAGTATTTTTCCCAGATTGAATTAATTATATCGGAATAGTAATTTATCTAGAATGTCTCTGTAACTCGAAATACACCTACGCACAATAGAATCGTATCCTTTCAAAGCCTCGGTTCTTCTTAACACGAACGATTTTGCTTTTGTGTAGCTGTACACTTTTGTGTAGCGATACAGGCCCAATTAAGGTCTTTCTCTCGATACCATTGTTGCCCATGAAGTTACAGAATAAGGATATCGAAGAACCCGTCAAGGTTCCTCTCGAATAATCAAATTCCACGTACAGACAGCCTTTGTCCTTGCCCTTGCATCTTTCCCGAGTATCCAATCCTAATTTCGTATGCATCGCGTCGAACTGAAAGTTTTCCTCGATCACACGATTAGAATCCGACATGCTCGAAAAACCCACATAATTCTGAGCTTCTCGACTAGCCGAGAATCTTATCTCTCTTCCAGAACGACGCGAATCCTCGAACGAATTCTAGTCGCGAAAGTTGGTCGTGTGCGAAGCGAAACGATCTCATTGTTTACACGAGGATATCCCAATGCCATTTATCAAGCACACTTAAGCGAACTATAACTCTCGAGGCAAGCTGTTGTTCCTCTTCATTCATCAGATACCGTCGCCTAATGGACTCGTCATCTCTCTCCCATAAATTACACTTTTCCTCGCTGCGAAGCGTGCCGGGGCTCCTTGGAATTTCGAGGACATTCTGCACAGGTGAAGGAAGCGGGGATGCAATTTTCAAGCCTGCACTTTTACGGGACGGATCCAGGCCACTTACGGCCCAGATTTCATCCCCTGTCCCGACGAGCGTGTTAGATGAAAAGTTTAAGGCGAGCCGCCGGTTGGCCAGAGGGGACGCGCGCGAAAGGGTCAGAGGTCGAGATGAAACAACGTGAAAAGGCGAACTGGTCCAATCGGCCGAGCTACAGAACAGCCTGTCAGAACGGATTCAGGCTCGGTTAATCCATGGCGGGTCGCGCCCTTTGCGCCGTGCGTCCCTGAAAATTTTGATGTTTTCATTGAAAGCTCGATTAAACGTGGCGCACGCTGCTGCGCGCTTTTCAAAAGGTTACGGATGAATTCGATTGTGACGAGCTAGGGGAAGAAAGAGCGAATTTTTCGGAGGAGTTTGCAAGGTTATTTTTCGGGCAGTGTTATTTTTGTGGTTGGAATTTTCAAATTTCGGGACTCCATTCTTCCGCCTGTTTCGCTTCGTCGAGTGGAAAGTGTCGTACAAAGTACTCGAAAATGTTTATTCGTTTATTTATCGAGAATAGTCTAATGTAAATTGCATTTGTCGATGACGCGATAGCTGTGCAAGTTGGGTAGAAGGTTGAAACTGCGATTTTTGCGATATTAATACTAATTCGCTTTCCTTAATGCTGCTCGGCGGCAATTAGGTATCGGAAAAAGTGTAAACGATCAGTGAACTCATTAGCATAATTGCTAATTCTTGTTAGAGGGTCACTGAGTTTAAAGTCTTTCTTAAGTACATCGGTATAAAACATGACTGTACTGTGCACTGGTCGAGGACAAGTATCGAAATTTATTAGCTATAGCAATAAAGAATTGTCAATTTGATTGTTGATTATTTTAAACAGATAACGAACGATCGTTATCTTTCTCCTATTTTCTAACACTGTCATATTCAGTCGTTGGTATAGTGGTAATTACGGATGCATCAGAGTTTCACTTAAACGAAATATGAATCTTCCGAATCAGTCGAACGTATTTTTGTTGAAATTGCAAATTTGAGATGTATTAAATTTTTCTTACGAATGTTTCACATAGATGAGGCAAGAATTGCGATATAAGGGCGAATATCGTTATGTTTCGAGGATTTTCGATCCCATAAGCGGCTCAGTCCCGATGTTCACCTCACAGAGTTGAATCGCGTTAACTCCGTTAAAGTTGCCGGTATTCTCGCTGGATTAATCGCGCTTCCGTGCTTCCGGGAAGTAAAAGAACTCTTCTAATTAAAGAAGCTCTTACGAGCACGAGAAAGGGCGGAGTATTATGGTTCGCCTTAATGTTGGAATCGAACTGAAACGGACGGACGGTTGTTAAAAGAAATAATGGGGAATAAAGGGAAATAAAGAGAATATTGGGTTTCATTGCCGGGGATGACAGTTCTTTCGAGTTCCTGGTACGAAAGGAATTTTTCTGGTTTCGTAAACTTGTTTCAACCGGATATCGATATCTTCTCGGTTATTTAATTTCATCCAATACTTCGGAATATGCCAGGTATAAATATGACTTTGAAATAATTAATGTATAATAATTCCTAGAAATTTTTACGCGAAACAATAACAGTGGTATAGATAAATAATAAAGCTATCGATTATTCGAGCAATTACATTTGAGATTGTTTGCCTTTTAGGAAATGTCAATGGCCGTTTCAGCAACATCTAATCTTTGTTTCTAAATATATTCGCCTAATGGCATTCCGGCAACCAAATATTTGTTCGCCCTCCTCTTATAGGCACGATGTTTAGCGAACGTTCGTCGATAACTGCTGTCTTAATAATGGAAATGCGTCTAAACGAGGGTCGTAAAAACCGGAAGGCGAAGGGAAGGAATTGGCTACGCTCCCATGCAAATTAATCGTTCACGCGCCCCTTTGGCAAAGCGATTTTATACCTCACGACGAATCGATGTCCCTCGATAAGAACACTCGACCAGATAATCCCGATCAATCGTTGTCGTTATAAAAATTGCATATGCACGTGCTCGATAAAGCACGCACGCGTTTTTACACCGTACTCATTAAACCTTCTTTTAACGAACCGATTTCGCGATTTATCATTAACCATTCTTTAATACCACTTCTTTGAAATACATTTTTAAAATATATCTTATTTTATCATTAGACTATCATTAATAGCGAAAAATTAGTGGAAGGGCATTTAATTCAGTTAAATATAATTTTAGCGGGTGTAAATTGAGACGGAAACTCGCGACGTGGTGCTAGACTCTTCATTGTTCATCGCGGATTAAATATACGCGTAAACCCTCGTCGCCGACACGTACTTCATTATCGAAACCCACGAGCCTTATCGGTAACAACAACCGTGACATTTGCATATCCGGAACACTCGAGTCTTCGACAGACCAGAGAAATTGGGTCGCTACTCTTCCACTTCCACCTGATATCTCGAAATCAGATACCGAATCAGATTCCAGACGAAAGAGCTTCAGAAACACTGGCCGACCCCTTAATTCGAACGCGGTTTCCCTGAAAATCACCGAACGGACGTCCGACCGAGCCTCATCAACGTCACATCTCGTTTCTCGTCTCATCTCCGAATCACGTCGGAGGGCGTATAAATCGGTGATGGAACACGATGGACCGTTGATTTGTCTCGGTATAACGAACAGGATGGATGCCTGTTCTAGCAGAGAGGAATAATGGGTTTTCGAGTGGCTGGACGACACGAGACGAGAGAACGATCCTTGGTATATCGCGGACCGCGCGCGCGTTTCGTATCACGCCCAGGACGATCCGAAATAACCGGGTCGAGGCAAGGTGAACAAGGCCGACACGGAAAATCGAGTCACGGTGTCCCTTGGAGCGAAACACGAAGCCGGAGCTTCGAAGGGTGGCCCTCGACCACTTATCACTGGCACGGCTGATGATCGTCTCACCCTTTACCAGGCGTTTCTAACGGTCAGCGAGATCGGACCCGAAGATAAAATTTCCTCTAAGATTTATATCGGACATGAGGATTTTCACTGCTTATCGGTTCCAATTAGGCAATTGAAATTTATGCGACGTTTTGTCGATTGTCGAAGGACGTTCGATATTAACCCACCGTGATCGATGTACACTCGCGACGGTATTTATGTTGACACCAGTTGTTAGGTATTCTTATTATATCTCTGTCACGTATCTCTCTTTTGTTTAAACTTGAACGCTTCTTTCTTGTCATTTATTGTTTCACCCACATTAACAATGCATCGGTATAGAAGAAGAAGCTGGACTGTTAATATTAGTCTAGACTTTTCAGTTAAAAGTGTAATTCTTAAATTGTTCTGCGTTCGGAAAGTAAGTTGACAGGTATTAAATTTTATTTTTTAATTAGAATATTGGGTTTGTTATTAGTTATTTATATGCTTTTGTTCGTTTGTGTGTATATTTTATATTATGATAGGCAATTTCTCACAAAATGTCGAAAGTTAGAGAATTGGGTGCAACAGAACGCGTAAAAATTTATAATCATCGAGTAAATNCGTTTGTGTGTATATTTTATATTATGATAGGCAATTTCTCACAAAATGTCGAAAGTTAGAGAATTGTGTGCAACAGAACGCGTAAAAATTTATAATCATCGAGTAAATGACGAATCTTTGAAAAAAAAAATTGCTATGGACTTCAGTATTTCAAGAGAAGGTGTGAGAAAAATATTTCAAAAAATAAAAATTACTGGAAGACCAAAAAATTTACTTGGAACTGGAAGAAGGAAGGAGACAACTATTCGTCAAGACAGACAAATAGTTCGAGAAATTAAAAGAAATGCATTTCTTAGTGCTAGAGAATTGGATGAAAATTTATGTTTACCAATTAGAACTACGTAAATGAAATATCGTGTAAAAGAAGGCAATTTGCATGGTCGTATTTCACGAAAAAGGCCATAAATTTCGAAAGTGAATGCTGCGAAGTGATTAAAGTTTGCTAAAGAATATTATGAAAAGCTAATTTCATTCCGGAAAACAGTTATTTGGGGTGATGAATCGAAATTGGAAATGAAGACAAGTAAAAGAGGACAATATGTCTGGAGAAAAGTAAGAGATTCGTTTAAATCAACTGTTGTGACTCCAATCGTAAAACATGGATGTTTCCCACATTGTGATATGGGGCTGTTTTAATAATTATCGAATTGAAAATTTAGCAATAATTGAAGGGAAACTGACCAACTCTAAGTATGTTGAATTGTTACAGGAGAATTTGTTTGCTTCCATGCATAAATTTCAAAGAAATAGGTCGTTCGTCTTTCAGCAAGATAACGATCCAAAGCACTCAAGGATTGCAAAAGAATTTTCTGAAACAAATAATATAAATTTGCTTCCATGTCCAACTCAAAGTCTCAATCTAAACCCGAACGAACATTTGTGAAAAGAATTAGATCGTCAAATAACTGTAACTGAAAGATACACGAAATCAAAATTTATAGAAGTATTGAAGAAAAACTGGATTGAATATGCTCCACTACGCTAAATAAATTAATTAAAAGTATTCCAAAACGCCTTTTAGGAATAATAAGAGGCAAAGGATATCAAATTTTATATTAAAATAATTATACTCAAGTTATTAATACTTATATTAATATTTATGCATTACATTACAATGTCAACATACTTACCGTCTTGAATTATATTAAACATTTTGCTTATTTATATAATTTTGTAACTCTATAGGAATTAATTTGCAATTTACGTATTTTCTTCTTTTTGTTAAATTGCAATAAATACATCTACACAATAATTATGTCGTTAACTTTATATTTGATCAAATATGATAGAACCTTACGTTCCAACATAAATACCGACGCGAGTGTATCTTGGATGTTATGTACCATACGTGTCTATATACCTACATTTTTTAATTTATTCTTCTATTCCTATTTTTCCGCTTTAATTTGATGTCGAAATTAATACAACGCTTTGTTTGTGGAAAGTTAGCGTTTTTGGGGATAAATTTCTGACAATCGCGAAGACTATTAACGTCCGCCGAAAGGAATTGTTGCGAGGAAAAAACTTGCTACACCAAGGAATAATTAATTGTACGCTCCCTGGTATACCTTTGAATTAAAATAACAGCGCGAGTACACGAGGAATGGCAATTAGACACGTTAAATAATGTATGATTCTCAAACTCTAAAGTGAAATCGTAATTAAAATAGATAATTAGAAAAATGTCGGAGGTGGAAAAACGGTGAAGGGAAATAATTGAAGGTTCGTTAAAGCGTTTTTCTAGCAATTTTATTAACGTCATGTGAAGGAGAAAATGGAGGAAATAATTTCATCGGGGACCGGAGAACTTTGTTTTGTTTCAGTTGTTTCGTCGTACGAGGCAGCGCTCGGGGATAATTAAAGGGATTCATTAGGATCACTTTTGTCGCGAAAAATATAATAATTCGCACGAGACGCTGTGATTGTGTCTTTTTGCAGTATGGAGCTTTAGAGCTTCCAATTGCGCCGGTTAATCGCCGGAGGATCGGGGAAAATTGCTTTGATATCGCAGATTTAAGTATCCATCATTCTCTCTCTTTTTGATTTATTTCGAAAATCACCAGCGAGATTGTTCGCCTCGTTCCCTTTTTCAGGGATCCTAATCGTGAAATGACGATAATTTCTTTCGTTGGGTCTGTAATCGAATCAAACCTTTCGTTCCAGCTGGCTGGTGATATAAAGCAACGAACAGCCGCCAGCATTGTTTATAACAATTCACTCTCAACTAGAATATCTGTCTATAGTGCTACAACTTATTTGCGCGTTCCGATCTTACCGTCCAATCTTTCTTCCGGTATTCGCCGATTAGTTTTTATTATCCTTCCACTTTTTCCTGATGAAACTCGAGCGAATGGAAGCGAGAAGCTGCTGGCGAATCGTCGTAAATCTTTCATAGAAATAACGAACAACTTAAGCCGAGTCGGAAGATTTATCTTACTTGAAGTAAAGTGTCCCGAGACATAACAGTGCCGTCATCTATTTACGTAATTTGGTCTATTTCGGCCAACAAAATGACCATGTTTACGATCATGCGCCTTTGCAAGAGCATTCTTATTCTCCCTTCAAACTTTACGTCATTTTACAGTCAACCAAATTCGACACGGTAACATTTTACAATATCGCATTTACTCTCGTTATTGCTTCAGACGATAGAATACTAGAGATTAGTGTTACGAGACCCGTCAAATCGTCGGATAGGTTGCTCCAATATTAATTAACTTATATTAAGTCTCCTTGAGGATTAGGCCTAATCCTTTTCTTTTTTCTTATAAATTCGTAGTATCATTTACCCTCAAAACTGTCCGTACACCTCGTATTAAAATCGAAAAATATTGAGACAACATTCTAGCCTTCATTTATTAACTCTGTAACGCAAAATATCTTCGTTGCGATGTTGCGATACGATTCGCAATTTTGCAACCCTCGCATGATTTCCATTTCAATATTTAAATACGTCCAATGTACGATAATTCGTGGTGTCATTTACCCTCAAAACTATCTGTACATCTATTACAAAAATAGAAAAATATCGAGACACGATTCCAGTCTTCATTTATTACTTCTGTAACACGAAATTCCTTCGTTGCGATGTTGCAATACGATTCGCAATATTACAACCCCCGTATAATTTCCATTTCAATATTTAAATACGTCCAATATACAATAATTCGTGGTGTCATTTACCGTCAAAACTATCTGTACATCTAATATTAAAATAGAAAAATATCGAGACACGATTGCTGCCTTCATTTATTAACTCTGTTACGCGAAATATCTTCGTTGCGATGTTGCGATACGATTCGCAATTTTACAACCCCCGTATAATTTCCATTTCAATATTTAAATACGTCCAATGTACGATANACGATTCGCAATTTTGCAACCCTCGCATGATTTCCATTTCAATATTTAAATACGTCCAATATACAATAATTCGTGGTGTCATTTACCGTCAAAACTATCTGCACATCTAGTATTAAAATAGAAGAATATCGAGACACGATTCCAGTCTTCATTTATTAATTCTATAACACGAAATTCCTTCGTTGCGATGTTGCGATACGATTCGCAATTTTACAACCCCCGTATAATTTCCATTTCACCATAAATATACCCAATGTATAATAAACTATTTCGAGAAGGAAAGGAAGAGAATGCATATCGAGAAAGTTCTTTTTAACCAGTTAACTGTGACCCTCCCTTTTGAGAGCGGCACTTACATGTGTCGTGGAAAACGAGCGATGGCGAGTATATTCGTCAATCACAAAGGAAGTGTCGCTGTTAAAAAATTGGATCAAAAAGATGGGTTTATTTTATATAATTGCCAATAAAATAACTGTTCTTTAGGCAGCACGGCATCGGACCGTTTGTCTATTGTCAGCATATGATTCTAACATCAAGAAATTGACATTTACACCACTCCATAGCTAGGTAACTCTGCATTTGTTCCATATCTGAGGGAACCCTATCATAAATCTGCTTTCCAACTTTTGCTTTTGCCTCTCTTACGCTAACATCTTATAAAACATTTTGTATCATAGCACATAAATAAATTCGTTATGCGATCTGATACGCTGTTTCAGCCTTTGCATACGGAGACAAGAGTTCGTCTCAAATTTTTCATATCTTTTGCTTGTTTGTTTTATTCAGGCTTGGCCTGAAAATATTGTAACCATCTTGAAATTTGAGAATACGTTTAGTATTTCACAAAAATTACAATTTAAATATACAATGGTCACTACTTTTCACACCTGACGAGTATACTCGTCGTGGCAAAAATCTCGCAACTTCTTCATACACAGTTAACTGGTTAATACTAGATTTACCAAACCAGTCAAAATGACTAGTTTAGCAATTTCAATTCAAAATTCCTTCTCCATGTAACATTTTCTTTCTGAAAGTCATTTTGACTGATTTTGCAATTTCAATTTAAAATTCCTTCCGCATGTAACATTTTCTTTTCGAAATAATATCATGACTTTTGTAGCCATAACTAAAGAATCAGTTTTATGAATTTTATATAATTTTATATGTATTCGTAACAAAAAATATTTTTTGTTATTGACACTTGTGTCAGTCAAAAGTATGCCACTTGTACCAGTCAAAATGACTGGTGCGTGTTTCTATGCGATGAAATGACATAGGGGAAGCTACAACAATTGATAAATACTGCAATGTTTTCTCCGGCTTTAGTTTCAACAGTTTTGAACAACAGTGTTGCAAACTGTCGATTCGTTAGCTGGAAAATTCCATCGCGATGCGGCGTTGTTGGAGAAGCACGGCGCGCATGGAAGCCGCGAAGTAGAATAGGCTCGGTGCCTGATCAGACGTCGGCGCGCAGCTGTCTGTCGATTCGGCCGCATAGGGGGCAGCTGTCGGCAACACGCAACTGCGAGGCGTGCAGTGCTGCCACCGTCGAGGCAAGGCGGCCGTTCGTCGAACTACAAGCTCTGTGAGACGCGGACAAGTTGAACCGGCGGCGTTCGGAGTGGCGCCTCGTCGAGGATAATCTGATTGGCGAAGAAGTCGGGGAAAGAGAGGAGAAGACAGGTCGACGCAAGAAAGAGTCGGGAAGAAACGACGAAAAGAATATCCAGCAGGAAAAGGAGAAATAAAAAGGAAAAAGAGAGAAAAAAAAAGGGAGACGCCGTAAGCGTTCCCTAATGCTTCCACGCTAACGAAAGTTTGTCTCTCTCCCTCTCGCTCTCTTTCAGATACCCCGCTGCCATCGCTTCGGAAGCTAATGCAGCGGAAGTAGACTTTCAACTATATTACCCCTAATCACATCGACGTTCCGCTTTGCACGTCGCTGCGCCGTAATTTCGGCTTGGATCCCCGGTTTATAGGCTGACGTTCTTCTTCTATCTCTTCGGGCACCGTCGTCGTTCTCGTCCTTTCCCGAGGTCGTTCCAGGATTTTCGTCGCGCGGAATTCCAGCAGCGACTGTCGAAGAATCCTTGAGAAACTATTAAAAACACACGTTCGTTCGGGTCGATCCGTTTAAACGCGGTGGCACGAATGATGATTAAGAACCTGCGAGTTCTAACTGGCTCTCTCCATCTGCTGCTTGATTGACGGTTAAAAGACACTGTCGGGCGATATCTCTGACGCCGTCTAGCTGGATCGTTATTAATGTTGCCACGTGTATTTTCTTGGATTGCAAACTTTGTACTTGCCTCGTGATAAATTGCACTTTTAACCGAATAGTTCCGGAAGACTTGGCGTGCAGATTTTAACTGCCGCGCGTTTGACTCTCGTGTTGTATAAATCATACAATTATCGTGACAAGCTTCGTCGTATCTCGTAGCTTATGGAAGTAGCTTCCGAATTTTATTCCTAACGAGATACACGGAAACGCAGCGGGGAAAACGTCGACGCAGGTTTGCCGAAAATTGTGGAAAAGCAATGCAGTCCGATTTACGCTGAATTCTGGGAAATATTTAATTCGATAGGAGGTTTTCGAGGATCGAATTGTCACGCGTATCTCATAGATAGCTGCATTACCCGCATTATTCGCCGTCGTTTCAACGGCTAATACGTATAGCGGCATTGTTCACCGCAGTGAACAAAATAACGCATTAACACTGTCAAGCACGTTGAATCCTCTAATGTGACACAAACAGGCCGGATAATTCAATGATACTCGAACATGGCGAACTGCAATGCCATACAGACGTCGGCTGTAGTTTAAATTAAAGGATAATAAATCAGTTTCAGTTCCAATAACGTTTTGATTCCTAGGAAATACCGACGGCTGCTCAATCATAACTTTACGATGTGCATAAAATCCATTTGTGCATGATGCGTCCACAATCTGTTACTCGTTTGCATATTGAAAATTAATGGTTAATCGTAAACTAGAGTGTATCTAAAGCTTTAATAAATTTTCTCGATTGCACCGATTGCGATTTTACCGATTAATCCATGCAAATCGTTCTTTTTACCTATCGTAGATTCGTTACGATTTCCAAGTATTGTTCTACTTCGCTCTTATGAGGGATTATTTTTTTAATTTATTACGTAATATTTCCGCTTTTCAATTCTATTCGGAATTAGAAAATATTTGCTTCTTTCTGTAATTTGAAGCCCCTCAATGGGTTATCAGTGACGCTGAAAAGTTGAATTTTGTCAAAAGATGGATATGGGGATTAAATAATAATTACAGCTTCGTTGTAGATTAGGAATTAGTGAATTTAATAATTCGAATTCTATTGATATTCGAAGAAACGAAAGGTGTTGTCGAATAAAAGCGGAGGAAATTAGTGAAAATAGTGTCGAAGAATTAATTTCTTTTCGCGTGGCTATAGGAAATTTTTAGCGAGTCCAACATTTTGCTTATATTTCGGTCCCTGTTACACGAAATTAATATGTATTTCTGGAGCAACGACGTCGTCTCTGGAACCTTACGTTTGCGAAAGTTCTGCGTGTACATCGAATATTAATGTCCAAACAGGCTGCGCGTATATGAGCGTAAGAAAATTCTAAAATTCATGAAAATTCATCGTCGCGCGTAAAGAGGTGTAAGAGAAAGAGGAGAAAGAACAGAGGGAAAGAATAAATTAACATAAAACGTGCACTCTGTTTCATATAAAATTATTGGAAAAAATGTTCGCCGAATTAATTACCGGACTGAAATTAAATAATCGATATCGCGATGAGCAGATGCATTGATTATGCAAAGTGATTACGATTCTTCTTTTTTCAATGGATATTAACGATTCCAATCGTTTTACGTAAAGCGTCGTTAAAGTACGAAGTGATATTATTATAGCCTGAAAATTGCAGTCATGTAAAATGATAAATTTCCCTGCACAGAGTACCGTGTAACTTCGATTTATGTATAATCGGTGAATTTTCAATTGCAACTTTTTCGCGTTCTCTTATAATTAGCATTTTTTATTACCGAGGAAATTAATTAAACGCGAAATATGAAAATGTCAAAGATTAATCGCTCGTGCATTCTTAATTTCATTACTGACCGACGAATAATTCGAACGACCCGGTTTACGCCTACGAATAAAATCCGAGAAAACATGCGAATTATCGAAAATGAAATTTTATCGAATTACGCTTTTATCTCTTCTTGTCGAGTCGCTTGTGACGCGTAGCAAGATATCCTCGTTTTCTCGTACATCGAAATAATTGTTCCAAAGGGACCGAGGTTGCGTACGCTGAAACGACGAAAGTTCTTCCTAAAGTGGTAAAGTTTTATTCATCAGGAAGTTACGTAGCTCCGCGGGCAATTATGTTCCAGTAAAAATAAATAGATCGAGGACTTCTTTCGATTTTATACATTCGATAGAGTTAATGCGGTATCGTTTGCGTTCGACTCGTGCAAAAGCAATACCCTCGTTCCTGGTTTAATGCCATAATTCATCGAATTTTGTCGTTCATAATGGAACGTATAACATGGCGCATTTCACTCGTAATTAGAATATATTCCGGGTTCAAGAAAATTAATAACGAAAGGAAAAAATATCCGTTGGAACGTAAAGCTCGGTTAAGTTTATGCCTCGAAGAAACGAAGGAAGGGGAAAAGTTTCGAAGCTTTCCCCTTCTCGAAGCGTATGATCCGTTTCTTTTTACCGATTTCTCTGTTTCCTTGGAATGAAAAAGAAGGAAGACAGAATTAACATTACGCGAGCTTGTACGTTACATTTCCCGTTATTACGGAATTTGGGAAACGCGGAGCATTTAATCCATTTGCATAGATTCCAACGCTTACAGGCCATTTAATCGAATTATTTAACCATTCGCATTTGAATAGGATTAACAGTTTGACGAGCAACGAGATATATGCTCGGATAATTTTATCGCTCCCTTGCGATTTCTTAAATATCACGATTTCTCGATCGGCGCTTGTAAATTAGGTGAAAAATTTTCTTCAGCCCATTCAACTCGTAATTTCCACTACCGTTCGTCCAAGCTATTCATCTTCCTTAATTGTCCCCGTTAAAAGACCCCATCGATTCTCAATTAGTAAGCAGTGACTTAAACCCAGTTATGCGAACGTACTTCGCTTTATTATGCCTTAAAATAAATTAGCCGTGTCAAAAAGAAAAAAAAAAAAGAAAAGGAAAAAACAGAAGAACATGCATAATTCACGCGAACCCCTGGCACGTACTCGGCCACTCGTCCACTTTACGTTTCTTCGATCATTCCACGAGGATGCGGACCAATGGCTTAAAAATGGCGGTCCCTTTACCGTCACTTAATCGCGGTACCGTACCAAAGGTTTACGACGAACAAGAGCCACTCTTTTACGGCCGGGAAAACCTTCCCTCGCAAATCATTGTATCTAAATGCCCCGGCCCTCTGAAATGCGGAGTTCCTTCCCATCGATCGAGAGATCGCGAGATCTCCGCTTTCCAAAGCTCTCCTCGAGGTGGAAACAAACCCTCCAACGTCGGAATAAAATCTCATCGTGCCTCCGGGCCGATTATTTCACCGGAACCTCTCCTTTTTTCATTTACCCCGACAAGGAGCGACCCAGCTTAGACCGTGTCTTCCTCTTCCTCCGTTCCACGTTTTCGCAATGTTCCTCCTCGGAGTTATTTCCCAGGGCAGCTGACGCTTCGATGAAATTAGTACCGACGAAACGGAGAAAACGAGATCTCTGGCCTTTTCTTTCGGCGTTCTCTTCTTTCCCTCTTTATATCGAATTTTCGCGCCGGCTACGACCCTTCGTCACGCCAGCGCCGCCCCTTGCCGAGAAATCGGACGCCCTCCGGTGATCATCCTCGTGACCAAGATCACTCGGAACGGAATTTAAATCAGGGTACCTCGACCTTCCACCGTTTACGACTCTCTACCCCCTATTTCTTTCATATCCCGAACGCTTGAATTTACAACAGACATATACCGTGGTGTCCGTTTAAATGTTCACCGCTCCACGCTCGATTCGAGTCTCGACGTATGAACATGGAATTCGAGAGAATACGAAACGTACCGAGACGACGAGCGTCGCTGTACATGGATATTCACGCTGTACTCTTATTTGTTCGTATAAATCGAGTTATAAATATTTAGTGGACATAAACGTTCTCGCGCGATACGAAAAATTCGATGTCGGGCTCTCGAGGAGCCGCGTGACCTTCTTCGAGAGAAGTCTGATCCGGAGAAATCGAACGAGACTCGAGAAGTTTCTTGAATCGGACTTCAATTCGAAGACAAAGACTTCGTTCGCTACGAGGGAAACAAGAGACGTAAACTGTTTGCCTTAAAGTGGCAGTAGAACCTGACAATTCTCCAGCCCAATTTCTCCGGTTGCAGTACCTTCTTCTCTGCTCGCTCCCTAATTTACGTAGAGACGCGAAAGGAGGAAAGAATCGCGTTCCTCCGAGGCTGATGAGCACGGAGCTTCGAACTCTTGGGGATAATTCGTGCGGAGATGCAAATATCGCGTGATAAAGGATGAAATTGTAACAAGGAAAGAGCTGCGGCGAGCTGCAAGTTGGGCAAAGGTGCTCTCCGTTCTCCAGCGCCTGCAACCAGCTCCCAGTGCTCCGATTGTTACTCCTCGAATCAGTAACGAAGATTTCCGGATATGGAATAACGATTCTTGAAACCGAAGGTGGGCCGGTTACCACGCTCGTCACGCGCAGCTCATAAACTCGAGAGTTATGCATTCGGTGAACAGGAAGACTGTGAACCAATTAATATCGGGAAGGAAACGCCAGAGTCGAGATACGTTTAGAAAATAATATCTCTAGAAGTGGAGAAAGCGCGTCGGTAAAAAATTGATTATTTTCAACTCCGCTTTGCTTATACGAAGCTCGTATGAAAAACAGACGTCCAGCTCGAGGATATATTACCCGTGTTTCGCGAGTGTTCTCGTCAAGCGTGCTGTAAACAGAGAAGCCGAAGAAAAACGGAAGAACCTGAGGCGAAGAACGGAATAGTGGAAATTTAACATTATACAGAAGCAGACTAGCCGTAGACAAAACAGAGAACGAGGAAGAACGAAGTCCAGCCTCGATATCGAGATGTTCCGAGTTTGTTTAATACTCGCTTCTCACGTTTCAACCATCGCTGGATCGCTTAATAAGGGTTGCGGGAAGAAACCGTTTCGCCTTTAATTTATCCCTGTTCCATAACCATTTTCCATGGAGAAAGAAACGGAAGAACGCGTTCTGTCGGAAAATATGTCACGTCTGTATAACCGAATCCGTCTCGCGATGCAATTGCGCGCCGAGGTACGCGTGGAAACATTTCACCCTCGCGTGATCGATTTTTCCACAGCTCGATCCATCGGAGATACGCGGAGAGAGACGATACGATAACGAAACTGAAAGATAATGGGAGAGAAAGAATGGAAGTTGGCGCTAATCAGCCGGCTTAACGATCCCTCCACCAGCGAGACACGCATAGTCCACATCGCGACGCTCGGCGACGCGAGAGAGGAGTCATCGGGAAGTCAGCGAGGATATATCGAAGCGGGAAAGCGAATCAGTGGGAGTAACGCATGCCAGACGCGCTGGTCCGGCGATTTATTATTTTTCATCCGGTTTTCCAGCCGCCTCTTTTACCCCTTCCCTGTTTATTACGCGACTCGGGCACGCAGGAGCGACGCGAGCCCGCGGCTTCTGTCGCGAACGACGCGAGGCGACGCGACGCGGATAGGGAGGTGTGCCGGGGGAGGGGGAAGTTGCGGGAGCTTGCGCAGAAGCTCGGCTGGCCGACGAACGGACGGAAGGTTGAGGCTGAACCCGCTAGTCGGCGCTGGGCCACGCCACGCGAAGCGCCTTGTGGTTGCGGAGCTTGCAGAGAGGAGCTGCCAGCGCGGCAACCTCTCGATGCCTCTACGGCGGGCTAATGAAATCTCGAGAGCGCCGCGTTTCCGCTTGAAACTGCCCGCAGACTCGCGACACGCCAGACGTTCCAAAAGATGCGGTACCTCAAGAGAAAATGCCGTTGTCTCGAGCTGAAGAAGCACCGTGACCACGAACGGCTGTGATCGTCGACCACCTGTCCGTCGTCAATCGAGTCGAGAAGGTTTCGCCCAAGGTAGAACGTCGTTGAACGCCCGCTGAACGTCCTTCCAACTGTTTGTCGTCGCTGTCGAGGCTCACCGACCAACCGAGTCTCTCATGTTTTCATCGAGAGAAGGACACGATTACGCTGTTCCTTGTTCTCGTTGACCGGCGGTCGTTCCCGACGTCATCGTCGTCGCCGGAGGAGGAGGCGGAGGAAGAGGAGGGGGAAGGAAGACGGTGTGACAAACAGTGTCGTTCGGTGAGAGGTCGACGTCGTCCCGCGTTCCTCGAGTTGTGGATTATGATCGACGAGCTTGTGGCGGGACCAACGGAACCGGAGGACGCGTCCTTGGAGCCCCGTTCGACCAGGCAGTGGCGTCAGTCGTCGCGCAGAGATCAACCAAGTTGCGGCTTCCGGTGAGGAAGAACGACAATACGAATCGTTTACCGGACGAATTTTACGAATCAACATATCAAGTACCGTAGCAACGATCGACCGTCTACGAGAAGCTTCTCGATCGTTTATCCTTGATCGTCGCGACGAGTGTTCCAAGCCGTGCGGTAACGCTCCTCTCGGTTCTCTCGCGGTAATTCGTGGCCTTGCAACGTGGGAGCATGCGACGGAAGGGCTGTCTTTTATTTTTCTCCATGCCCCGACCGACGTCTTCTCTCCAGGAACGCGTCATCCGTGACTCCTTCTAACCCCATTACAATCCATTCCAATCATCCCCTTAGGCATACTAACGTAACCGAAGATTTCATTAGAACAGCGAGCGAAGAAACGAGGATAAAAGGAGGGAAAAGAGGAAGAGACGTTGATGAGCTGAAGGAGGAAGAAGGAGGAAGAAATTACGGGTGACGACGGGTTCGTTTCCCCTCTCGTTGTACCAACGTAACGTAATAAAATAAGTGTACGATCGTGTTGTGAGAAGAGGTGAGGCGTCTTTGGAGAAAGACGAAGAAGATTCCTGAAGACGGGCGCGCGTTCCGCGCCGTTTTCTTCCTAATTACGATATTATCGAGTACGCTGGTTGGCGGGTCCAAAAACGTAGAGTATTTTTAATACACACACACAGAGGCAGGTGCGTGGCACGCGTTACCTACGCGTGCGTGCCGTGTCCAGGTGGATGGTAATTAAGCGTAGAATTTAATCGACGTTCAACGTTTTATCCGTTTCGAGCGAAGGGTGCAAGACGACGAAGCGTGGTCCAACTTAATAGCAAACGATCTTTCCAAGGTTCAACTAATAGCGACTTAAGTCTCATCGTTCGACGAGCCGTGTTGTTTATGGCCCTAACGCCGAATTCTCGCGGGCGAAATGTTTCTTAAAACGCGTTAGAGACTTGTACCTGTAACGTTAAGTGTCCGTTTCGTAGCGTTTCGAGAACAAGCGTCATTTGTACCTCCTCGCGAAGCTGTCGCGCGCGAAATCAACCCCCGGTTCCTCGCGAACTGGCTCTACGTTATTTCGGTTAATTCGTCGCGAGAGAAGAAGCAAATAAGATAAGGTAAATAATTAAGCGGAAGAAATAAAAGATAACAGAGAAGAGTGGTTATTCGAGACTGAACTTGCGAGTGTGAGAAAGTTGAAGAGAGAACCAAGGTACACGGTGACTTTCGAAGTGAGTCGGAGTGTTCGCTGTGGATCGAAGAGAAGCGGAGGATCGGTGTTGAAACACAGGATGCGTGATCAAGCAAGGCACTAGCTATGACGACTTCCAGCAGATACAGCAGTTACAACTGTCTTACCAGCTGGGACAGCTATGACAGAATACCAAGGTAGTAAAGTGATATTTTATACGAGATTTTCCATCATGAGATTAGCCCGTTTTAAGCGATTCGCGCTTTTAAGCTGTGCACACGATTCGCGGGTATCCTTCTACCGAATTCTCGATGAATCGTCGTGACGAGTCTCTCTTGATCGTCGAATCGGGATCTAGTTCCGTTTTCGTTTCTACTGTCAATGCGATTGCTGGATTAATTAATATATTAAAATATCCGTTTTATCACAGCGAAAGATGTTCATCCGGGAGAAAATTCTTCGGTCTTTGTTGCTTTTAATAAGACAAAGTTTGGATCTGAAAGGATGCTAGTTTCGGATATTATGTAGGAAACTTTGCACGAAAACTTTTATTAAAACGAAGAAGGTTTCATGCTTCAATTTTTTTAATTGCGTGTTACTTACTGGATTATTCTATGGTATACGTTTCTCGGAATATTCAAAGTCAACGACAACGTATTTTTATTTACGATGTCGAACATTTTCAAATAACTCCCGTCCTGCGATAAAACCAGAAATTACGGTGCACCGATTATTTTTTTCACATTTCGCGAATATTTGTGTAACCTCGCTTTGTCGGAAAAGTATATTCGATCGCAGGTTTTTAACGCAAAAAAGATCACGGAATTGGGTTAGAGCACTATAAATACCAAGCGAAGAACGGTGAACACTTTCGATTCTATGTTTATAAAAGTAATTCACTCGGAGCTACACTCCCTATTAAACTACGCTACGGTGTTATAAACCGATTACTAATAAAATAAACGTCGGATAGCTGGTCGAAACACGGTGGCCGAGCGATCGCGGAAAAGAAAACATTCGGATTCGAAGAAAAATTCGTTGCGCTATTTTTCGTGAAAATATCCTGGTTCCTTTATAGCGACGCGTCAAAATTTCTTGTTACCAGGCCGCGCTTCAGCCAGGCGTATTTCTTTAGCCTTTCGAGACAGAGAATGTAAATTTGCTCGTAGATTTTCACAGGCACTCGGTTTTTATCGGTTACACGCTCATACCCGGCGCGCAGTTTAAGCAGGATTACTTTTTACACGGGAACGATGGTAATCCAATTATAAAACAATCTGTTTCACTGCAGAAAGTCAATAGAAAGGACACCTGAAACGCGTATCGCGCGCGTTTCTTTCGTTTTCGAGTAACGGTTACACTTTTTCCTTCCCCTTTCTCGTTTTCTTCTTCTTCGTCAACGTTCATTTAATAATGTGACGCACAGAAAATTACCGTTTGACGTGCGCGCCGTTTCACCGGAGAAAAATATGACTCAGGACAACGTTTACCAAGCTATCGCTATGAAATGACTATTGAAACGAAACTGCACGCGTATGTCACGTATAAGCTAATGCCGATTCATTCTGCCTTCCTGCACAACCATTTCGATCTGTATACAGAGAAGTCTTTAGACAACCGCGATTATGGTTTTTACGCTATTTTCTGGAGACACGATTCTTCTTAACCGGAAGCCACCTGATGAATTCGAACCTGCTTACTTAGTCGGTTAATTTCATTTTTATTTCCTTGTAATTTATTGTCTGACATGAACTGAAACGACGTAGGTTATTAACGATTGATCTTGCACTCTTCGAGCTTTTTTGGGAGTTTTAACAGCTTTCGCCAGAGGACCTGTTAACGTAATTATTTGTTTTTAATGTATCAATTGCGATATGAGTTTGTATTAGGATTCATATTAACCCCTTAATATACGAATTAAATACACTTGATGCGATTGAAAAATATTATTTTATTTTGCTAAATTGAACTAGAGAATGGAAGCTGAAAAGGAATATATATATTTTTAAAATATTGGATTCTTATTTAGATTGATTCATAAAATTTATCTCTTGGCATACAATGGAGAGAAATATTTACCAAAGTCAAAGAAGGGCCTTGGAATAAATGACAAATATAACTCGTCATTGTATGTTAAGGGGTTAAATATATTTGTAAAAAATATACAATTTTTGTGTGAACATTTAAATGATTTCTAAGGTTGATATTTTCTTTTTATTAAATTTTCTCTCAGTATGGAAGCGACGCTTGAAATAATTGATTTCGAGTTATTTCGGCGAGGCAGTTGGAAGTAAAGGAATACACCAATATCGTGTATATATTTTCTTATCAAACGTCGGAAAAAAATTTCGTATCACGGCAGAGTGTAAGGAGACAAGCAACTTGGAACAATAGTCGATCGCGGCATTCCATTGTCCCGAATGCAAATTGAATTTCAAACAATCTTCTCGCCGCGGAACAATTAATCGAGCCCCTACCCCCGGCTATTATTTTTCTCAATCTCCGAACGAAAACAAGCTTTTTCTTCCCGGGACCAACACGGTTACCGACGTCAGACACACAGACATCGTAAACTTCTCCTTCCGCGATGTCAGAATTCAGCGATTTTAATTTCGACGAGTCAGTCGCTCGTGTTTGATGCCAGGCGAAACTTGCCGCGTTTCCATTACGTACTTCGATACACGATCGTTCGATCGACTACGAATTCGATTACCAATGATCCGCCTTTTATCGGCGAGTCCCGTTTCATTTCCAGCCGCGTCGTTTACGCGTCCAATTTCCACTCGCGTGGTTTTCGCCTCCGATTCCCGTGCTTGCTCGTCGCGCAACTCCTTCGTGGCCAACTTCCACGGAATCAATTCTTGGGACAGAATCGGGAAGTTGTAGGAATATAGTATAACCATGGAGGATTTGTAAAGGTAAGAGATATCGGTGTAGTTGCGGGAAGAGGCGGTTGGTGGAAGTTGGAAAAAGTGGATTGTATCGTAGAACTGGTCCCGTTGTATGATTCTCCGTGCAGGATAGCCCGATTATTGGCAAAACTATGGCAGGCGTGCGGTCACGAGGATCGATGGACGATGTTATCGATACAAAATGCTGGATCGTAACTCGATTTAGTTCGTAGTGCCGTTTATTAAAATGGACCGTTAATCCGTAGATGAATAGCTGTCGCTTGGGTCAGAGGTACTCATCTGACAGGTAGTGAATTATATTAACCTACTATCGTAACGCGGAACGTTTATCATAAAAGCAATGTAATTGTTAATTGTCATTACTGACCTACATGCCAGTTCGGCTAATGTAAGTTCAGCTCGTGAAAGGCAATTTTTCACGTATACCAGCTGTGCTTCGTAAGGGTACTCTTACAAATTCCCTTCGGTAAATCTTTATACAACTTCTTCAGGCGCCCTATAATTAGGATCTATCGAGATAAGTTCGGTTCTTCTTCTTCTTCTTCGAGGATTCTCCGAGTAACGCTCTTGCAATATCAATCAGAAACAGTTTCGGAATTCCACGTTCGGCTTCCTGTCAGAAGTATCTTCCTTGCTAGAGATTTACGATGCGCCGCGCAATGCTAGCAAGTTCGCGAAATCTCTGGCTCCCATCTCGGAACGATAACGTCGCGACGCGTCCGGATCGAAGATTTTCCGTCGAATTGCAAATCGACTACTTGTCCTGTCAACGACCATCGTACGCGCAGTGTGTTAATTAAGATTCTCGCGGAAGCTCGTTCTTATTCCCCGAAGACCATGCGCAAAGCTAGCGTCCACTGTTCTCGCGCTTCCTTGGACAATTGCGGGACAAGTGGTCGGTAAATATTTGACACGCAATCCTAATTCTGAATTTGCGGCTCCGGCTAACTAAGGGCTCTGTGTATATGCATCTCGCCACTTGTCGTTAAACACGTTGACACTGTACTTGGATCGTTTCGCGTTTAATTCGAGCAACCGACGCGACGCGTCTTCCCGATGTCACTTGCAATTAAAGTGCATCTCGATGAGAGATTTCGATTAGTAAGTAAAAGTAATAATCCGTGTTCACCTGGGGATCATTTGATTGATTTCTATGTCGACGATTGGCTGATGTATCATCTACCAGTGCCCCAAAATTCTGAATTTTTTACGTCTACTTATACTGAAATGTCTTTGAATTTTTAAACTCTTTTCAAACTTTCGGTGTACATAGAGATTTCTAATATTCATTTCTTCGGTTAGTTTACGCTAAATTAATTAATATTTGAAACTAAATCATCTTTAATCAGGTCCTCCCTCGCTTCGAATAGTTGATTACGCTAAGATTGATTCCGTTTCTTAATTTTATTTTATTTGAAATAAAATAATAAATAATATA